>CM027091.1:14810521-14845521 GCA_015343265.1 Pao palembangensis
TTCCATAAAAAGCTGCTCGCTTCCTGTCGGCTCATTTCCTCTTCCTGTCTGTTGGTGTCCTGTTGTTGCCGAGGGCGATGGGGTCACGCTGATTGTGATCATTTAATATTAGTCAACAGCGAAAGTTAGGCTTCATTCCTTCTTCCGCTCTCCCTGTTTTCACCTTTGACCCAGATAATCCCAGGCTGCGTTCAGGGACCACACAGACCAGGACCAGGACCAGGACCAGGACCAGGAACGTGTTTGCTCCGCTCTCACACTGTTGTTGCAGTCGTGCATGAAAGCAAGCGTGCACGCTCGCGGTGACACGAGCGCCAGAGCTGCAGCTGCTGTTGGTGGAAAACCAGCTCAGGAATGTTGTGTCACCTGAAGACTGGAATTCTCTGGTTGGGGGAGAGTTCCTGCCAACCACCTACAACAACCTGCGGTGGGTAATTAGCAATTAAGCTACGTCATGCTAGCTTCAACCTCCTCGAACAGGAAGCTGGGGGGAAACAAATCCGGACCAGTTTCCCAGAAAGAGAACGTTTCAAATGGATCTTCCAAAGGTTCCGGTGAAACCAGTGAAACCCGGGTGACCTCTGCTGCTAGGATGTGTTTACTTTCGTTTCACCTGCGGGTGGAATGTCGTGAGGAAATGCTGCTGCTTGCAGCCTGTTTGTTTATCACTGGCGACAAACATTGAGCAGATAAAAGAACTTCCTGTTGAGGAAATTCCAAAAAGTTTTATTCAACGACTTCCACAACGAGCAAACTCATCTTGCTGATGGGAAAAGGTACCGAAAAGTTCTCAGAAAGTCCTGAGTGGACTTTGAGACGCTATAACCTGGACTGAGCCGTGATTGGTCGGCTGGTCAGCTGGTCAGCTGCAGGAAGTTTGGAGGAATTTTCTTTATTGTTCAGGTGACTTTCCTGCCCAGTATTTCCAACACGTCAGCTCTGGGATCAGCAGGTCTCCTCTGGGGTTTCCAGGCGAGCCCTCAGATCATCAGGTAGATCTTGTCTGATCCTCTGACAGGTGATTTGGAAGGGGCGGAGCCTGTCAGGTGGTCAGGAAGTGAACGAACCCGTTGAGTTTCTCTTGTTTTCAGCGACCTTTCCACAGATTTGTGTGAAGGTTTACTTCAACTCTTGAAGCTGAAGGCACGTTTCCACGGCAACCGGCAGGCAGCAGCCGTTTCCCTCTGACGGGTCCTAATCCAGGGAAGTCCAGAGGTTAATCCTATTGGATTAACGGCGACACGTCGCAACAAAAGAGATAAAAACGACGTTTTAATTTTGAGCCATTCGACAAACGGCGGCGAATCGCTGCCTTAGCTGGAGCTACGTCGCTGAACAACTCCAGACTACTGACGGAATTCCACATGGTTTCGTTTCAGAGCCACCACCTATTTCAAACTTTTCCATCTCTCCGTTCAAACGCAGCCGTTTGGGCGCTAACGACGCTATCTCTGCTAGCTCACCTGCGCAGGTAAAGACCGGATCCTGGTTGGAATGTTCCACTGATGAAGTGTGACGGTCCGGTTCTGGACGGCGGTCTCGGTTCTGCTGGGCTCCCGTGTTGAGCAGGAATTTCCTCTTCATTACCAGCGGTGCTGGACTCAGTGGGATCTTCCTCCTCCTCCTCCTCCTCTTCGCCTCTCCTCCGGACTGGACTGCAGAACGTCACCTCTCATTTGTCTGGAAAACAAAGGCCCAGTTACACAAGCACATTCTCCACATTCCTTTGATGGAGCCAGACCTCCGCACACGTTCACCTCCAATCTGGATCTTTTCATCCGCTTCAGGGTCCGTTCACACCTGGAAGCAGCAGAACCTCCAGTCAGAACATCACAGAACCAGAGAAGACGGAGAACCCTCAAGAATCAGAGAGCTGACCCCCAGCAGAGGTCACCCAGGCAGGAAGTAACCATCCACTTCCTGCTGGAGACCAGCCAAGAGTGTGTGTGTGTGTGTGTGTGTGTGTGTGTGTGTGTGTGTGTGTGTGTGTGTGTGTGTGTGTGTGTGTGTGTGTGCTGCTGCAGTTCGTGTCACAAGGGTGAAACTTTACTGCTTTAGCTAACGTGTCCAGCGATGTTAGTTACCTTAAGCTTGGGTGACCCAGATTTCGGATTCATGATTAATACGAAACCTTTACATGTTTATAAACACATGATGAGAATGATGATTATAAACACGTCAGAATGAAACAGGGAACCTTTCACTTGCATTCTTGTTGCTTAACTCATTAACTGATAAACAGATTTATTGATAATAAACAGCCCCTGTTTGTGAGGGAATGTCTCCCCCTGGCGGCGACAGTCGGAACCGCAGGCTTTTTTTACTGGCTTCCGGACGCTTCCTCTGAACGTCAGCAGGCGACCTCTGTGATTGGTCAGCGGGCAGCTGGGCTCTGATTGGTCTCCGGTCCTGTCGGTCATGCGCGGTGGGGCGTTGCCAGGATGAGTTCCTGACGGAGAGCAACTGGTGCAGGAAAGCGGCCGTGAGCTCATTTAAACGTGTCTGATGAGTTTAAACCAGATTTCGCACTCATGATCATCCGAGGATGGCGAAGCTCCTAAAATTTCCCAGAAGTGTTTTGTTGACTGTTGCTGTTTGGTTTTTTTTTTGGTTTTTGCGAGTTTGTGGAAGAACCAAAACCTGCAGAACATCCAGAAACGTTGTTGACAAGAAAAGATGTTTGTTGTGTTTAAGCAGCTGTTTAATCTGCTGTGTGTCTGCACGCTGATAACAGCAGCCAGGGTGTGTGTGTGTGTGTGTGTGTGTGTGTGTGTGTGTGTGTACTTGCTACATGAGTACTAAGATCCTCAATCCACTAGAAGAGTGAGGACATTTTGTCCCGCCTGTTTGAAGGTTCAGACTTGGTTTTAAGGTTGACACCAGCTTTAGGTCAGGGTCAGGGGTCAAGGGTCGTGAGGTGTTATGTCCTCACGAAGATAGAAGCACAAGGTTGTGTGTGTGTCTGTCTTGGATCTTCTCTCTCGTCTTCCTCTGTACCCGTCCGACTCTCCCTCACTTCTCATTGGCTCTGGTTTAAAAGCTTTGAGCGGAGGTCAAAGGTCGCCTCAGCGCTGACTGAATGTTGTGTGTTTCAGTCTCGGCTGCTCACGTCGTCCGTCTGTACGAGAGGTTCCAGTTTTTGGATCAAGACAACCGTGGTCGACTCTGGTTGGTGACGCACAACAGCTAACTGATGCTAAACTGATGCTAACTTGAACACGATGGGAATAGAGCCGTTAGCGTGCGGCAACAGCCTCGGCCGTACGTGTCTTAGTGGAGCTGAAACGTTGTCCGTGTCGTTCCAGTCCTCAGGATTTTGGAGCAGTTCAGGGATTAGCGCTGAATCCCATCGGAGACAGAATCATCGGTGCTTTTTTTGCTTCGGGGTACGAAAAAAAAACTGCTAATAATGTCAAAAACGTGAATATTCGATTTCAGATGCTTTTGAACGTGTTTCCCTCTGTAGACAGGAAACGGTGGACTTCACCAAATTTGTGCGGATTTTGGCTCATTTCCGTCCAGCTGACGCGAACGGAGGAAGGGGCGGGGCCCAACCGGAAGCGGCCAACAGCAGCGCGAGGAAACTCAAAAGTGGCCGGTTCGTGACACTTCCTGTCTGTGTTCAGTCGTTTTCCAGCTGGGCGATCAGGACTTGGACGGGAAGATTTCCAGAGCGGAGCTTCTCCAGGTGAGAAGGGGGCGGGGACACTCATGACCCGCCGGAAGCGACGCAGCGGCTGATTAGCTGGACGGTGGACAGGTGCTGCGGGCGATGATGGGGACGCAGGTGATGGAGGAGCAGCTGGAGAGCATCGCGGCGCGCGCCATCCAGGAAGCGGACCTGGACCAGGACGGCGTCATTTCCTTTGGTGGGTTCAGGAAGGTGAGACGTGCAGCCGCGAGAACCAAAGAAAAAAAAAACAAAAAAAAACGTTTAAAATTCACAAACGGAAGGAAAACTGAAAGTTCTTGTATTTTCAGTCGCTGGAGAAAATAAATCTGGATCACAGGATGAGCATGAAGACCTGAGCGGAAACCGGAGGGTTGGACTTTTATTTTGAAAATACAACCTTTACATTTCCGCTCCGGAACAACAGCTCAAAACTCAGGAATGGTCCTAAAGCGCGCGGATGTTCCGAGGCTAATGTGTTAGCTGCAGCGTGCGGAGGTGTCTGCGTACGCTGAAAATCAAGCACGTGTGAAAGACTTCCGTCTTTTCTGTCCCCGTCACAAACGTGGTTAGCCGACGTAGCATCGGAGCGACAGGACGTGAGAAGCAGCCCGTTGAGCTCTGATGGACTCCTGACACACGTGACCTCCCTCCGTCCATGTGTGGAAGTGCGGCTCAACAAGGAGGATGACACAGCTTTATTTTAATTACATGAATCAGACATTATTTCACACACGTCGTGGTAAATGGCACATTTCTTTCAGTCTTTGATATATCACGTCAACGTGGTCCTGTTACGCCTGGCTCCGCCACTAGGGGGAGACATTTAACAACTTCATGCGGGTTAATATGGCGCGTCACTTCCTGTTTCCTTGGTTGTGCTCTGTGTTGTTGTTCCACGCTTTAGAAGCAGCAACCCAGCGGTTGGCTAGCTGGTCGGCTCGGCGGTGAGCAGTTGTGGACCTCCTGCTGGAGATCAGCTTCTCCTGGTTCTGGTTGCTGGGCTGATGGCTGCTGAAGGTCCAGCTCTGCCAGCGTCGGCTCGGTGGAGGACCTACCTGTGTTGGTGACCTGGCAGAGACGGTCTGAGGAGGGCGTCGGCAGCTTCTTTAGGGGTTGGAGCCGTTTGCGTCCAGATCATTCTCCTTAACCATGATCCCCTTTATTCCTTTGGCGTGTCTTCCTCCTGCCGCCGTTTCTCCACACTCGGGCACCAACCTGCAAACTTCTGGACTTCAGACTTGAACGACCACCTTGCCGTCGCTGGCTGAGGTGAAGGGAATTATGGGAAACTTCTGGGCTGTCCCAAGTCCACACAAGTCCTCCTGACGTGTCCTGAAGGATGTAGTTCCGTTCTTGAAGCACCCGGACCTCAACCCAGGAAGCAGCAGCATCTCTGGCAGATGTTTGCCTCCTTGGAGGGTCTCAGGAGCTTCCTGGCGATGTGGAGCGTACAGTCTTCAATGATGGGCTCCTCTGAGTGCTTGAGCATGAACAGGACCTCGCTTGGGTTGCCCAGCTTCTCACAGAGGGCCTTGTGGATGGTCCTGTCCATCTTCCTGAAGGAGCTCTCTGTCAGACGCAGATGTGCAGTGTTGTCCCAGACTCGGGGCCAGATGTGTGCGAGGAGAGCCTGGAGAACCTGGTCGTTGTACTGAGGAACAACCTTTGCTTCGTAGTGAATGTGATTAAGAACCTTTTCAATTAAAAACTGGACAAAGGCTCTGATCCATTCCATGTCCTTCCCGTCCTGCGGTTCCTCTGCTCTTACCGAGGGAGCTGCATCCTTCCGATGTTTCTGGCCCTCAGGAGCAGCTGAAGCTTCATCTTGTGGAGGTTCCTCCTCACCTACAGCTTGATCCAGATCTTCTGATGCTTCTGAAGTCTGCGGTTCCTCTGCTGCTAGCCTGCTGCTGTCGGCCTCCTCTGGACCTTCTGCCTCTTCCATAATGGGTGAGAGAATGTTGACCTTGGCGGCGAACTTCACGACCAGGCTCTTGAGGAACCAGTTCATGGAGGACTCAAACTTCCAGGCCTTCTTCTTGATGTCGGCGTACAGCTCTCGGTTCCTCTCGCCGCCTCTGCTGGGGCTGTCTGCTAGCAAGCCTTGGTAGATGATCTCGCTCACCCTGGCGGTGAACACGGACTCCTCGCTGGTGGCCGTGTGGAAGCCCAGAACCAGCGACTTCTGCTCGTCCGATTCCAGCCAGGACGTGACGGCGGCGGCGATGGCCTTGGCCGCCTTGCTGCCCTCGCCTGTCCTCAGCTCGGGGTGTTGTCTCCTCAGCTGGCCCACCAAGCGATGGATCCACACTTTGAGGAAGCTCCTGGCAAAGAAGTTGATGATCTTGCGTTTGCAGAGCTTTAGAGGGTTCTTCTTGCCCTTGTGTCCATCCAGTAAGGAGCCGATGTGCTCCGACAGGGCCTGGATCTCCATGGCCGTCTCTGAGAAGACCTCTTCGTAGTCTCTGTCCGGAACGATGTCCAAGATGGGACTGACGATGTGCTTCAGCTCCTCGCAGAGCGAGAAGCGAGGGGCTTGGTCTTCATCCTCCAGCCCAGGCTCCTTCCTCCGCTCAGCCTTCCGGGGCTTGAAGACCTTCTTCACCCTTTTGGAAAACTTCTTCATCACATTGGTGACAATAAGAATCATGGAGTTCAGTGAGCATAAGGTAGTGATTTTCTGAGGAGAACCGGCGAAGAACGCCTCCAGCCCTTCCTTCACCTCCTCCTTGATCATGTCGGTCACACACCGTATGGAGACGTCGTCGGCGTGGTCGGGGATGTGCAGCACGTCGGTCAGACTCTTTCGAAGCGACTGGTCCAAGCCCAACACCAGACTCTCTTTACAAGTGGGGTCCTCCTCCACCGCTGTGGAGATGGCTGAGGTGACGGAGCTGATCATCTCTAAGATCAGATCTGCTAGCAGCATTTTGGTGGTGTCGTCGGGGGAACCCTTCGTGATTAAGGTCCACTGCTCCGCTGTGATTCTGTCGAAGAACAAATCGATGGAGGGCTGGAGGGTGTCGGCCGTCAGCACCTCCAGCGCGGCCGTGGTTCTGGGGCCTCTGCTGCTTTTCATGGTTACGTGTACGAAGCTGCTTCTTCTATATTATCAAAGAAATGAAACTTTTACTTTAATACGCAGTAAAATGCTAAAGTAGGTCTAAAGGTGGTTTGTGTTATTTGATCAATTAACGTCTAAGCAACATCAAAGGAACAAAGCCGATATATTAACGTTCATACTTTCCTTTGATCTTAGTCCTGGTGACCAAAGCTGTCTTCTCCACACGGCTGCTCCTCGGTCCGTCCGTTCTTGTGGAACATCATCAGTCCTGCTCCGGTTCCAAATTCCGCCTGTTTCATCGCGTGTTCGTCAGATCGGACTCGTGTGAACGCAGGACAGCGAAGTATCTCTCCTCAAAGCACAGACGTCCAAGAGTGGCGTGCAGACGTTCTCAGGAGCTTTGAGTTGTTCCTGGAGGAACCTCGCCCCGCTGGGACTATGTGCAGCAGGTTCACAGCTGACAGATTAGCTCTGTCGCTAACGCTAGTTTTATCGGGTCAGCCGAGCAGTTTCTTCTCTCAGACTTCTTCTTGTCACGGTTGTGATGTTTGGAGGTGTTCTCCTCCAGGAGTCAGGGAGGAAGCTGAGCGCGGTGCATCAAAAACTCAAGATTCCGGATTTGGTGCAGTTAAAATGCCTGAATCATTTTATTTCATCTTGACTCACAGCAGGTTTTGAGGTTAAATGTCTTTTACGGCTGTTCTGACGGCCGACTGTTGTTCTCCGGGTGTCGCCACTAAGCGTTCTTCCGAGGAGCGGCGGCGATGAGCAGCCAGTACAGAGAGTAGCACGTTCCTGCAGGAAGGAAGGAAGGAAGGAATCTGTGAAGTTGTAGCAGAGGGCGGACCCCTGACCCCCTCTTTGAACAGACTTACTTTGATTTACACACAGATTAAAGTCTTCATAACAACTCTGGGTTTTTATACAACCACTTGTGATTGTTGTTGTGTTTGTTGGGATTGTGGTTGTTGTTAGGGTTGTGGTTGTTGTTAGGGTTGTGGTTGTGAGATTGTAGTTGTTGTGGTTGTTGTGATTGATGTTGTGATTGTAGTGTTGTGGTTGGTGGTGGACCCGACCACCTCCACCCTCTGCCGACTGACTGCTGGATTCTCTCACCGACTGCGGTCAGCGTCATGGTTGCTCGGTACAGCATCACGTCGGCGGTTCCTCCTTTGATGTGGACCGGTAAACCGTTGTCCTCCTGTCAGCAGAGAAGGTGTGAAGGTGAACATCTCACTCTTCCAGGGTTCAGCTCAGACTCTAGCACAGCGGTTTGATGGTGAACAGTAACCATCCTCCAGGAGCTCCTCCCAACCTCCTGGTGTTCTGAAGCCAGGATCAGACTGCTTCTCCTCCTGCGTCTGTGTGGACTCACAGATGATCTCCAGCACCCTGATCTTCCACAGATCTTCCCAGGGGGCCAGAGAGGCCTCCTCCCACTGGACCATCGGAGGTCCATGTTCTACTGCAGAGGTGTGTCACCAAGAACGGCACCACAACATCTCAGTTCTTGAGGAACTGGCCTCTGAGCAGCCTCGTCCATCCCAGAGATGTTCCAGCAACTGCCCATCTCCAGCCTGACCAGTGTGGGGAGGCTGCTGCTCTCGCTTCTCTGGGATGGATGGATCAAATGGAGGAGTGCAGCTACCTCAAGGTCTTCCCCAGCGGAGACGGGCGCTGTTGTGGTCCGTCATTGGAAGGTAAAGATCTCAACAAAACATCTAAATAAATAAACGTCCTGCTGGAATTCCTGCCCAGATTAGAGGAAAGGGAACAATAATCCTGATTCGTGACGCTTTTTCAGACTTTGTTACCTGGAAGCGTTTCTGGGCCTCAGGGACTTTGTTCTTCAGCCATCTGGCAGAACTGCTGAAGGTTCTGCGGGCCAGGACCGCAGTTTTCTGGAGGCACAAGGGAACCAGAGAACATCAATAATGTAAGAACAGCGCCCCCTGTGGTAGCAGAGCTCAAATACTTTACTGAAGTTAGCGAGCTGACGGCCTTACAGGCTAGTGCTAGCTTTTAAAAGCACGCCAGGCAGAATCTGACGTTAGCAGCATCCTGTCATCTCATGTTAGGACCGTTATCCTTTCATCGTACTGATTTTTTGAAATTAGGCTAATTGTCTGTTAGAAACCAGCCAGAAGTGAAAAACAGAACCGGTCATGTGACTGATGCTGTTGGGAGTGAAGAAAAGAGAAGTGAGACGGAAGGTTCTGGTTTTTTTTTTTTTGTTTGTTTGTAAATTATTTCTGTATCATTTAGAAATTTGGGAACTAATGAAGCTATAATGCTAATATGCTTTTATTTTGAAGAAGACACTTCCTCTGTCGCTGCTGCAACCGTGGATCTTTGAGGCGAAACGAGCTTTTTTTTTCAGTTTGTTGGCAACAAACTTCTGCGATTGTTTCCGTGTGTGTGTGAGGAAGAGAGAGAGTTATGGCTGAAACGTCAGGAGGTCATGTGACCCTGTGGTCCTGGCACCGAATAAAGGTCAGAGGTCGACACAAACAAACACCAGCTTAGACTGAACTTTCAAGTTTGTGTTGAAACAACATGGTCGCCTGTTGTTTTCAGCACCGACCAAACGGTTAACCAGCAACTGGTCAAACAGTTAACCAGCATAACCAGCAACCAATCAAACGGTTAACCAGCAACTGGTCAAACAGTTAACCAGCAACCAATCAAACGGTTAACCAGCAACTGGTCAAAGTGTTAAACAGCTGTGAGGTTTCCAGCAAAGTTGAGGATTAAAGAGAGAAAAGTCAGTCGTAGTTACCAGGAGCTGATTCATGTCTGCTGTCACCAGAGCGTCTGTGTGTGTGTGTGTGTGTGTGTGTGTGTGTGTGTGCTGACCTGTTCTGCCTCACGCACAGCGAGGACACGTATCTGGTTGTGTTGAGGACAAACTGCTGCTGTGATTTAAAGAGGCAGAAACTCTCCGAGGCAGTCTTGAACTCCAGAACTCAGACCGTCACCAAACATTTGGTGTGTGACACTCGCTGGTGTGTTTGTTGTAAACGCGAATCTCTGTTAACGCCTGTTAAACCGTTAACGCCAGTTTAAACCAGGATCCAAAACTTCAGACAGAAACAGGAACAGTGTCCGCTCTGCTGCAACGTTGCCCCAGCAACCGTTTGCATTAGTGGATGGATTCAGATCGTAAACGAATGCTCACGGTCGTGCGAAAGAGGAAGTTGTGTGGCTTCAGGACCGTGGCACCTGTCAGGTGCATCACGCTTTCACTTCCTCTTCTGCTTCTGGATCTTCAGAGGGAACCTGAATCCTGCCAGAGCAGCAGTGGAACCAGCAGCTCTGGGTCGCATCAGGCCGCGGACGCAGTTTAAATCGCTTAAACCGTCATTTGCAGGACCCGCTGAGGCTTCCTGCCCCGTTTCTCTAAAGAGGTGAGTTTGATTTGGATATTCTTCAGTTTGCAGCTAAAAGGTTAATGGTTGGACGCCGCTTGGACTCTTTAGTGTTCCTGTTTCCTGCGACATTAAAAGTTGTTCCAGTCTTAAAGGTCCCTCTTCTCTGATTGGTCAGTTTTTCTGGCCCTGGTGAAGATGCGGAGCTCAGTGCTGCCCCTGCTGCTCAGCGTTAGTCCTGCGCTTCTGCTTCTGCTGCAGCTTCCTGTCAACCTTGAGGCACAGGAAGTCCTGCTGCAGGACTACGAATATGGCCGCCCCCAGTGGGACGCGACCTCCTGCTCCTGGAAGTGCCTCATGTTGACGCTGCAGTGGCCCTCAGCGTTCTGTCAGGTGAGCGGCGTCAACACTCCACAGCCTGAGGAGACGATGGAAGAGCAGAGACGGAACTGACCAGCTGTCCCTTCTTCTTCCGCAGTCGCTGGACGAAGGACGTCTCTGCCGGATTCCCCAGAGCATCAACCAGTGGACCATTCACGGCCTGTGGTAACGCAGTCACATGACCCAAGCAGACCGAGCTCCTCCTGCTTCAGGTGACTCTCGGTGGTTCTTGCTGACCGATGATGTCCTGCTTCCGTTCCAGGCCCGTGCAGGGTCAGAGGTGCTGCGACTGCTGGCCCATTTTTCCCTCAGACATCCAGGTGAGTCACCTGTGACGTCATGTGACCCCAGCCGCCACCGCCAGAGCAGCTGATTGGTGGATGTTCTGCTTCTCCTCAGGAGCTGCAAGCAGAGCTCAGTGTTCACTGGCCAACCTTGCTGAGGCGGAACTCCAGCTTCTACTTCTGGTACGACCCGACTACGACTACGGATTCATCCGCCTGTCAAACTAGAACCAGGACGGACAGAAAACCACAAAATCAGGACGAAACCTTCTTAGAAACATTTATCATCAGTTCAGTGTTTGTCTAACAGACGCCAAGAAACATTTACCACCAGCATAAGGTTGTGAACGTGTGTGTGTGTGTGTGTGTGTGTGTGTGTGTGTGAGACAACAGGAGGAGTGAGTGGCAGAAACATGGCACGTGTGCGGCCTGTGTGGAAGGAATCAACTCACCTCTGAGATACTTTCAGCTCTGCCTGAAACTACGACGTCAGTTTGACATCGACGGGTGAGAATACACACACACACACACACCAATTATTTGCACATGCATCATGTGTGTGTGTGTGTGTGTGTTAGGCTGCTGGAGGAGGCCGGCATCACTCCATCCTGTAACCGATCGTACAAGGTAACATCCTGAGGAGGCAGGTGGGCGGAGCTCAGAGGCGTCAGGACTTCCTGTTTCTGTGCAGGTGTCAGAGGTCCGCCAGGTTCTGGTTCCGCACGTGGGCGACATCCACGAGATCCAGTGTGTCAAAGACAAACAGGTGAGACGTTTGCGTCCTGCTCTTTGATCTCCAGCGGCTGCTCTTTGATCTCCTGCTCCTCGGGTCTCCTCAGGACCGGGAGGTGTGGTTTCAGATCAAGATCCCGTTGTCCAGGAACCTGACAGTGGGCTGCAGCTCCGGCGATGACTGGAGACCCTCTGGAGGACACCCCTGCCCCCCCCAGGTCCCGTTCTTCTACTTCCCCATCAACCACGACCAGCCAGCCCAGCCCTGCGGCTGACCCACCTTCCAACAGGAAGTGTAGCCTTTGAGCTCTCTCTTCCTGGGCTGATGGCGGCCTGGGCGGGTCACCGTCACTGATGTAATCCCTCTCTTATTAAAACACGCTTTGATGTTTTCCCTTTGCTCTGAAAACAGCCTCATCTTGAATGTTTGATGGTTTATTGACACGATTCTCTGCAGAAAAACAAATATTCTGACAGTCAGGAACACTAAAAACAGCAACAAAAAACACGGTGAAACAAGGACAACCAATCGATCTGCCGAGCGCTCCACACCCAGTGCAGGGTGGCTCCGCCCCGTTTAGTGCTCCAGCCGTCCCAGGAAGCGCAGGTTTAGGATCTTCAGCTGATCGTCCAGCTCCATGCGCACGATGCCGTCGTCTCCGTCGATGCTCAGGAGGATCCCTGTGGCCTCCCGGTCCTCCCCCATGATCACCTTCACCTGGAACGTCAGATGGAAACCTCGTGAAGCCGTTTGTTCCTCCGCTGTCTTCTTCCCAGCCAACATCGCCACCGACGTTACCTTGTTGTTTTTGGTGGGGGTGACGGGTTCCAGGTGGTCCGAGCTGATGCTGACCACCTTCTCCGACTCTTGCATGAACACAGAGCACATCCCGCCCTGAAGAGAGTCAGAGTCTGAGTGCTGCCCCCTCCTGGCACATTCAACATCTCCCAGCTTCTAGCCTGATGCTAATTGCTAACGTTACTATCCACCAGGGTCACGTCAGGTCACGTGACCGTGCATTACCGTGACGCTCCTGATGACACCGATCTGGCCCATGAGATCCATGAAGGAGTCCTTGACCCGGACCAAGATGTCTGTGGTGACCCAGTCACCGCTGCCCTGCTCGATGTTGGAGCCTGGGGTGTGGGGGTTGTAGCCTCCAGGAGAGGGCGCTCCAGGCGTCATTGGACTGTAGCCCACTGGACTTGGGCTTGGACTAGCCTGAGGAGGCCAAAAGCGTTTCAAACGTCAGATAGAGCCAGCGTTTCTCTCAGGAACACCAAACCCTGCTAACAGACTTTCCCTAAAACTTACAGATAAAATGTCAGAACTGAACTTTTCTGATAACCTCAAAGTATATTTTATTATCTATTCATGGACAGACGTACCTGATAGGCCATGGGAGACGGCGTTGGGTGGTAGCTGGCTGGAGAGTGTGTGTTCTGGTAACCAACAGGTGAGGGCGCCACCTGGTGGTAGCTCTGAGGACTGGGACTAGGCTGATACGAGCCCTGAGGGGAGGGGGCTGCATATGGGGAGTACTGCTCTGTGTTATACCTACACACACACACACACACACACACACACGTGAGTCGCAACAGAAAGCAGCCATGAACGTCTGGTGCTGAGGTGTGCACTGAAACTCACATCGCCGGCGTTCCAGGAGTTTGGGGGTTGTACTGAGGGTTGACCTGTGGTGACGGGACTTCTGGGTAGCCTGGAGTCTGAGGGTTGGGGGTCCCGCCGTAGCCCTGGGGCGAGGGGGAGGGCTCATCATCGTAGCCAAAGTCGTACTCCTCCTCATTCCTGATTGGACAAGAGAATGAAACGTGTTCAGTCCTGTTTGTGTGTGTGCACGTGTGCGTGTGTGTGTGTGTGTGCCTGTGCATGCGTGTGTGTGGTACCTGGAGGGAGTGTTGGGGTTGCTGGGGTCCCAGGCTCCACTCTGACCCGGCGTCCTGCTCCCATCATGCAGCGGGGTCTGAGAGCCGTAGTGAGGCGTGCGACTTCCTGCTGGTTGAAAACAGCTTTTACAGTCAACACTTCCTGTCACAGAGGGTTGTGGTAACGAGGATCAGCCATCGGAGGCGCTCTCACCATCGTGCAGCGGCGTCTGGGAGCCGTACATGGGGGTCCTGGAGCCGGTGCCGTACATGGGGGTCTGGGAGCCGTACATGGGGGTGCGGCTGTGGGCGGAGGTCATCCCGCTGTGTCTCTTGGCTCCCCTACAGACAAGCAGGAGGGTCGTTAATATCGTTCTGACAGTCAACGGCGGGAGCGCGGCGAGGGCGAGGACTCACATGGTGGTGAGCCGCTGTCGGTCCACAGAGATGGTCTGACAGGTGGAGTGTAGCTCCACCCGGGCCGTCGACTCGGTGGCGTCCTTCACCACGCCGATGTAACCTGGCAAACCAACAGGTTAGGCGTGAGGGGGCACTGGTGGGGGGGGTTACGTGACTGCTTCCTGTCTGACCTTTGTAGGGACCCTGGGAGATGCGGACCGTCTGGCCAATCAGCTCGTTGTCCCGCCGGCCCCGTCCCCGCCACATCCCTCCTCCTCCTCCTCCGCCCCCTCTCTGAGGAGTCCCTGCGGAACAAGCCCGGACACGTTAGCGCCGCCGCTGACCCCCCGACACGGAGCGCCAGGTGTGTGGCGGGCCCACCTCCCCCGCCGTGGTGCATGGGACTGCTGATGCGGGGGCTCATGGGAGCGAAGCCCCCCACGGTGAAGTTGGTCACGTCTCTGGGCTGGAGGAGCAGACGGCACACGTTAGAATCCCTCCCCCACAGGTCAGGGAGCAGAAGTGGCCAATCAGAGCGCAGCAGGAACCCACCTTGGAGCCGCCCGCCAGCACCAGGTGGCGAGTCTTGCACACGAACATGCCGCCATTTTCCACCAGCTTCTTACAGTGGAGGAAGGCGAAGCCTCGGAACAGGTGGCGGATCTCCCCCTCCCGGCCCTGGAGGAGGAAGGCAAGCAGGAAGTGACACAGAGCGCGCACGCTCAGAACAGGAAGTGGCTCGGCGACGCTCCTACCGAGTGCGGCCCGTCGATCACCTTGACGATGTCTTTGACGTGGATGTTGTTCTGCTCTGAGTCCAGCGCCACGGCGAAGTGGTTGTCCTTCCTGCGGTTCACTGCCTGGTGGCGGACGGTCAGAACCTTCCCGTGCATGTTCAGCACCTGCCACACAGGTGATTCAAATTCTAACATTACTGCTTCCAAGCCAGTAGTCAGATTAAAGTTGCCCTTCTGAGTCCGCGTGCGTTACTATTTACAAGTCCTTTTCCATCGTAAAAGTTTGTAAAAAATGTATTTTTTGTGTTTCTCGGAGTGAGGTCAGGTATGCGCCAAGTCACGTTTTTAGCACGCGGACAACAAATGGAGACAGGAGAGAGATCCGCAGTTTCTAGCTGGGAATACAATCACTATTCTGAGTTTTATTTCCGCTAGACAGTATCAGAGTTCTCTGTACGCTCTGAGCTGGTGCTAACAAAAGTTTATCTACCTCCAAAAACTCCACATCAAATTTTAAAAAACATCTGGAGTGGCAGCACAGTAAAGCGTGTGGAGAACGCAAAGCAGCGACGCAGGAGGTCCCAGCGGCCAAACGACAAAAGACGGACTTCGACACATTCGCACCATCTACGCTTTAATTTTGAGTGCCTGTCTATAACAATCAGGACGGTAAAGCGAGTGAGCGTTTTGATGGTGTTTATAATATTTTTTCCATGCAACCGTGGCAACACTGGACATGGCGTGATGTAACTGAGGCCACGCCTCTGCGGGCATCAGACCGCTACCTGGAACGTCTCCCTCTCCAGCCGGACGATGACTCCAACCGTCTGCGGATCCAGCTGAACCAGCTCGCCCCACTCATGCTGCCCGCCGGCGTCCACGCCAGACGCCGTCTCGGAGCAGAGCTGCAGGTCTCTGGGTAGAACCTTCAGCTGGGGACACGGCGCAGACGGTAAGCACGCTTCAGACCACAGCTCGTCAGGGTGAAGGAGTGGGCGGGGCAAATACCTCGTGCATGGTGAGGTCAGAGAAGAGGATGACAAAGTTCTCCTCCACTCTGACGATGAGGCCCGTGTCGCCCTCGTAGCGCCCGGCGATCACCTTCACGTGGTCGCCCATCCGGAAGTATTTCCTCAACTCATGAGCTGGAAACTCCAGAGGGTCCTGAACACACACACACACATATGCTGCATCTCCAGGAGGCTGCTGATGCTGGGGCCAGCAGTGAGCTCCTCACGTACCTTCAGGTCTTCGTGTTTGGGCATTATGGTGATCTTGTTGCCGTCCACGCTGAGGATTTTTCCCTGCAGGTTGATCAACTCTCCCTCGCAAACCTCCACGTTGTCTCCAGCCTGCAGGTTGTGTTCCCGCTCTTTCCCTGCAGACACAGACACATTTATCACAAGTGGCTCCCAGTGTTGTTTTGTGCGGCGGCAGCGCCCCCTGCTGGAGCCGGTGGGTATGAATCTTTTCCCTCCAGGTGACCTTGAGGCGTCTGAAAGTCACCTGATTCTGTGACCACCTCCAGGTCGAGTCCTTCTGGCTGATCTTCAAACTTCTCCAGCTCTGACAGGGTGGGCTTTACTCCGTCTGTGATCTGTCAGGAGAAATCAATCAAGAGCAATGAACACACATCCGGCGAGGAGCCTCTCAGCACGCCATTTCAAACGCTCACCACGGCTGACATGGCGAAGCTCTTGAACAGGAAGCCTTTGCGGCTGTAGCGGTTTCCCTCAAAGATCATGAAGTCTCCGTCATGGCTCACTTCCCCGCCCAGAGACCTGTCAATCAAGGTTACTGATCAGTAAAGTCATGTGATCAGTGGCGTCCGGACCCTCGTGGTGGTACCTGATCTTCTCTGCGTCAAACAGCCTCTGGCCAGGCCTCTTGAACTTCTTCCTCTTGGCGAACCAGTCTTTCTGCAAACAGACAGACAGGCGTCAACCACGTGCCACCCGCAGCGCCGCCGTGCACGCCGGGCCTACCAGGCTCATCTTGGCCTTGATCCGATCCAGGTCGATGCGTGGGATCATCTTCAGGGAGATGGTGTTCTGACTTGGCTCCACATAGTCCACCTGGACAGAGCAGACGTCAACCACCCATAGGAGGCTCCTCCCACCTGACGCAGCAGGAAAGCTCCGCTCTTGGTACCTGGGCGATGTCGTCCTTGTACAGGCCTCTCTTGAGCCGGACCCAGGACTTGGGCTTCAGGTTGGTGACCTCTTTGACCACCTTCAGGACGTCGGTCATCTCCTTGATGGGAACCATCTGCTGGTTCCACAGACCCATCCTCAGGTTGCCGATACCCTCGATGGCCGACTTGACGTGCGTCTGTTTGTACGCCTCCACGTAGATGTACCCTTTGACGTGATCGGGGGCCACCACCGACTTGATCTGCAGCGGCTGTGGAGGGAGGAGCAGTGGGAGGAGTCAGAACTTGGCAGCCAATCAGTAAATAACACACATAGATAATTAGGTTTCTTACTGTATCGGTGAACTGGTAGGCGATGAACTTCCTCATTAGCGCAATGGCCGTCGCCCTCTCCTCCCCGATCTGAGCAAGCAGAGACCTTCAGTGTGTGTGTGTGTGTGTGTGTGTGTGTGTGTGTGTGAGTGAGTGAGTGAGAGAGACAGGACACACACCTTACATTTGACCGTCCACAGGTTCGGATCTCTGCAGACGACAAACACAAGCGTTAGCATTCAGGCTACGGTGAGCGGCTCGTCTGATTGGTGGACAAGGCTTCACGTACTTGACTCCAGGAAGTAGCTGCTGCTGGGTGATGTCATCAGACAGCTCCTCAGACCCTCCAGAGTAGCTGCACCGCACAGAAGAAGCGTCCTGATGGGTCTGACGTATCATCAGGTTTAGATTAAGACTTAATAAAAACACTCACTGCTCGCCGCCGGACGACTTAGCGTATTTCCTCATGTAGTATTCACCCAAGGCCTCCTCCCTGGAGTCTCTGTAAACACAGACAACCTTTACAGATTTCTGTGCAGAAAGCTGCGTTTCTCTGAACATCCGTCTGCGTCTCACAGACAAACAGGAAATGATGTCATTCGGTATCTGGTCTCCAGGTTGAGCGCAATAAAAGATGCTCGGTCAAGTTTGTTTACCTCCAGAGGTTCTGCAGCCGCCTGGATCCAGAGTGATCTTCATCCAGAGCCATGTGGTCAATGTTGGACACTGACAGAACAGGAAGTGTTGAAATCAGTCAGACCTGGGTGTCAACTTTACAAATGGCAAAAACTGAGAAGAGGAAGACCAGACTCACCTTCAGCCTCTTCTGCTCGGAACGGGCAGCGATGGAGAGATAACGGAGAGAGGAGAGAGGTGTGAAAATGGAAGGATGCAGATGAACATGTCATCATGGACACAGGAAGATGGATGGAGTAGCAGCACAGAGCATGACGGGAGAAAGACAAGCACACATTAATGCTGACGTACAGAGCAGAGAAGAACGATGAGCCGAGGCAGCACAACCAGAACCGTCAGACTCCTTCAAACCGGACTGAACCGGTTCGGATTCTGCTGATGAACTATGACAAACTGCAACCACACGAGCACAAAGGTGTGAATGGAGACGGCCGCCTTCCAGCGGAGGGTCGTGCAATCTGCTTCTTTAAACCGGAGAACTTTTACTGTCTTTGATTATATTTAAATCATCTACATTTCTATTCGATTTCAAACAAGCTGACATCTTTTCCTTGCATTCAAAATTAAGCTCAATGCAAATGTTTAATATTGTTGGAAATGTGTCCAATTGGCGTGACTTCCTGCTACGCTAACGCTCGTGAGGACAACACTGACTCATTTAAACAAGTAACTTCTTTTTGTGAGATGGTTAATGGCGTTAAATGAAACTGGCGGCGGATGCCTGAAGAGCACCTCGCCGCTTCTGGGTCTGTGTGTGGCCACGCTGAAAACGTGAAGTTATGAAAACGTTTGTGATTTATGGGATTTCACCACACATGGATGACGGTGACGCTGAGCAGGCGTCAGACACGTGATGAGACGGAGAATTACCGTTAACTGAAGAGGACAGACATGACAGAGAGAAACAGCCATAAAGAAAGAAGTCAGAGAGAAAACAGGTAGAATCCCAATGTAGTCTGAAGTTTTCAACATGTCTGAAACGTTGAGTAGTTAATAACAACCTTGATAATCGCTCTTTACTTCAGAATAAATCAGTACAAACGTGGTCATGCTGCCGTCTGCCACCAAAAATGAATACATGAACTTAAAGGGTGAATTAATTCAATCCCATTTGTCTGAAATAACATCGCTAGTTAGGGAAGCAGGTTGGTTAGTGCAGACTAGAACCTATAAAACTGGGAACAAAACTAAAACAACAGCTGGGAAACATGTGGATGAAGCCAGCTCCGCCTCACCTTTCTCCAGGATGTCTTCGGCACCTTCCTCCCACTGGTCCTCCTCATCTTCATACTCATCATCGACGTCTGTAAAGTGAATGAACAAACTAGAACACAGCTGATCTGAATCCACCTTTACGTAAAAACAGAATGATCTACGGCTCTTCACCGGCTTCATCCAGAATGAAGCCCCCGTGTCTCGGCTTCTTCCTAGGACGATCATCATCCTCTTCTTCCTCCTCTTCGTCATAGTCCTCTTCATCCTCCAGGTCTTCCCCCTCTTCATCAGCTACCTTGTCACTGCCCACAGGACTAGCAGCCTCCTCCTGGTGAACAATTCAAACAACTCACCATCAGTTTTACCCACCGTTCACGTTAAATTACTCATTTCAAGAATATCGTCCACAAATTCCCGCTGAGCAAACTAATGCTATAACTAATTAAAAACTAATATTTCACAATGTTAATGTATTATATCATAAGGTTAAAATGTAAATTAATTACTTTAATCGGCAGAAAATGATGGCAATATTTTAAGTCAAAATGTATTGGACTAAAAGTACTATTTGAGTGCTGCGTATTCCTCCTCTGATTCTGTTAATCTCAAAGTAGATAAGATTTGTCACTGAGGCCGATCTGAACACTTTAATCTGCTTGTTTACGGTAGCTAGCACAGTTAGCGTCTTCAAATGAGAAGCTAGCATACCTCATTTTCCTCCACCTCCTCAGCCTCCCCATCGCTGCTGCGCTCGCTCTGGTTGTCGGAAAAGTCACTGTCCTCACTGTCTGACATATTTCAGCTCCGGGTCGACTGCAACAGAATCACCTGCGTTATTTTCCACAAAGTATCCACAAAGTGGACCAGCGAACAGTCGGCTAACAGTTCAACGAAAATACAGGCCATAACAATGACTGCGCCTTGCGTAGCATTCTGACGGGGTTTTTCGGGCAAAATATCGCCTCAGACATCTAACATTAAATTTTAGCTCCTTTCTACCCACCGGTGCTAACTCCCGCCTGGACTTTATGTCGCCTTAAATGAGCAGAATTTGTAAAATATGACTACGATTCGTTCAGATTCCTCGTTCGTCTTCCCGGTGAACCGCGAGATCTCTACAATCCCGCGAGATTTGGGCAACAGCAGGATCACAATTGAAGCAAGACGTCTCACTTCGCAACGATATAAAAAAACTAAAAGATCATTATCATTGCTTGGTGGATGCTCTCCCATTGCATTTTTGTTTCTAGTTTTCAGAGTGATACCTCTGATTGTATATATTATCTCGGCTTGAGGAGAGTGACGTGCATGCGTGACGCTGCGGGCTTGATGAGCGCAGGAAGTCTTCCACATTCCGCCTCCTCGTCAGGATTTCTGGGTGTCTCCGGAGATGAACAGCGTCGGCGAAGCGTGTACCGATCTGAAGCGGGAGTACGACCAGTGTTTCAACCGCTGGTTCGCCGAGAAGTTCCTGAAGGGGGACCGCAGCGGCGACCCGTGCACAGAGAGCTTCCGGAAGTACCAGCACTGCGTGCAGAAGGCCATCAAGGAGAAGGACATCCCGATCGACGGGGTGGAATTCATGGGTCCCAACAAAGACAAACCCGAGAGCTGATGACGCCGGTTTTCATTACTCGTATCGATCCAGATATTGACCGCGGAGCGCGTCCGCGAGGCCTGGTAAACACGTGCAGAAAGCCGCAGAACCGGAACTGATCGATTTGGGATCGGATCTCCGCTGCCTCGACACCGATGGATCGATCCCTGAACTAAACGATCTCTGCTATGATACAGAATGAGTAAAATGTGATTGTAGCATCGCGAATATGAAGGTAAAGAGACTTTGGGACGGCGCTGCTGGTTGGAGGACATTTTTTTCACGTCTGCATATTTTATAAACTAACCGGTTGAATCGGATTAATTAGTCTTGTTTTAACCTTTTTTTTTGCCTGGCTGAGTGAACGCTAACCTTTTGTTTTCCATTATAATTCTTAGATTGACATCAGATTCTTTAGTGTTAAATCGCAAATGTGACAAATTTACAGTTTCCCTGTAACATTTGTCACATGAGAGTTTTTTTAGTTTTTTTTTGTCCTGTTAGACGTGAAAATGGAAGTAAATCACATTAAACCTTTACAGAGGCAGCGTCATCTCATTTTAAACTTCAACACCTCCTGAAAGGGCCAGAATATTGATAATTTCTTCTTTATTTGGAGTCATAAATAATTTATAAGCGTGTGTATAAAGACGTTTGGGTCATTGACAGCTCGATTCCACCACAGATCAGACTGACGTCATCAGAAAATATTATATTTAATAAAATATTAATCTTTAAGTATGATGATGTCACGTCAAACTGAGACTAGCTGCTCCTGAACTAACTAGCTTCGTTCTAGTTCCCCAACAAACATGAAGACAGATGAGTCAAAGCTAATAATCATAATTCATAAATGATGCTAAGTAAAGCTACATACATGACATTATAAGAAATGAATGTCTGACTTTGGCACCGTTGGTTCCTGTTTTTCAGAACAGGATCCAACAGGAAACGCTGGCCAGTTCGGGAACTATTGACCAGTCTCGGTTGAGTCTGGTCTGAAGGTCCCTAAAGGCTCATCTGGCATTTCAAAAGCCTTCTCTCCTGAAAGATGCCTCTGTCTTTGTTCTGTGGTCAACACGTGGCGTCCAGCCGCCCCTTCCTCTCTGAAGACAATCGGGAACCTCATCTAGCGGGATTATTTCTTAGTGGAAATGTGTCAGACTTGTGAGGGTCTTGGGAGCTGCCGTCGGAAGCGATGGCGGACCACCTCTTCAGCCACCCGCTGGGGGGTTTGGGGGGCAGTTGTCCACGTTTATGGCCTGCAGAACCTGCAGAAGGTCCACCAGGAACTCCTCCATAGTGTTCTCCGTGTGGAGTTCACACTCGGGACAGTCCAGCTGAGGCTGTGGACAGATGGAGAAACACCGCCTCAGAAACAGCATGGCGTTGTGGGAATCGTAGGAGACCGGGAAGTCACATGACCCTAGCGGCTTAGTCGCTGGCGGTTGCGTGATTGTGGGCGTAAGAGTGATTCTTCTGGGAAACAATCTGATCATTTAGTTGGAATCACCTGGTTTAACATCCGAGCGATGGTTTCCAGCCTCTTGTTCATCCTGTTGTGAATGTCCCCCATCTCCTGCAGCAGAGTCGTCACTTCCATAGCAAAGCACATCATGGTGGATTTGGGACATTTCTGCTGGTGAGACAGGACAGAGGGGCGGAGTCAGGCCATGAGCACACCGACGACCACATCGCCATTCCGGATGCTCTCTGACCTGAATGTGGAGAGGTTGCCTCATCTGTTAGTTTCCTCTAGGGATAAACGAGTGCGCTACCTGGTACCGGTTCGGTCCAAACCAGCAGCCCTTCATCTGGAACCATCAGGAATGGTCTCTCCCACCAGAGGGGCTCCATGAACACAGTTAGCAGAGGCTAACTGCGAGGCTAACAGAGGCCTATGCTAGCAGCTTTCAGCAGCAGGTCAAGGGCCACAGAAATTTGACACCACGTCCCCGAACGTGGACTATTACCAGCCCCCGCCCACCCGCCGTCCCTCAGCTACGCCTGCAGCAAGGTCAGTTTCTCAGCCAAGACAGGCTAATGTTTGTAACGTAGCAAAAGATTTATACATGAAACAGGAAGTGTGTGTGAGTGTTCGTACTCTGTAGTCGGTGATGGTGGGCGTGTACAGCCTGGGGTCCAAATCCATCTGCAAACAAACACACAATCAGTCTGTTGAGCTCTGAAAAGATAAAACCCAGACTGAGAGATGAGAGAAGCCAACTTCCCTCTGCCAAACATAACAAAATCCCCGTGGTCTCATCACGACATTCTTGATGCATGACGAGGAGCTTCCTCCCTCCTGACCAGTGCTCACAATCAGGGATGAAGAGGTGCAAAATGGATGGATGGTGCGTCAAATTTAGAGAAAAGATGGAAGGAAGAAAGAGAAGAGCAGTCGGGGTTCGCGCGTTGCCATTTCCCGCCTGTAGGGGCCGCTGTCGCGACGCCAGGAAAATCGTTTTAAACGGATTTCGAACATGTTTCCCTTTGTTTACATGTAGAAGTTGAATCCGTTCACAGTGAACACGGCCTGAGCAGTTCCCGCTGAATCACCCGATCAGGATCAAGTTAGCGGATCACCTGCTGGCGGGTCCTGCTGAGGGAAGCGAGGGGTCCTACCTGGTGGGACGCTTTTGAGAAGAGGTGCTGGACGCTGGCGATGATGTCTTTGGAACAGGGTCTTCTGGCTGCTGTCTGCAGCGTCACGCTGAGCAGAAAGACCACACACAGGGCTTGTCCGCCTCTCCACATGACCTCGGAGCCACACACGCCACCTGAGCTCACAACGTGGTCCCAGACACGAGCGGCGCCCAGGATCAGCGTTCTCATCGGCTCACGGGGTCCGACAGAGGGAGCTGGACGCGGCTGCGGCGGTCAGCAGATGTTCCAGATTCTTCGGAATCCAGATGGAAAACAGACTTCCATGAAAGCGACCATGCTGGACAGACCCCCGAGGATCGGAGCGGAGGTTTGTTCAGGCCTTTCAGCAGCTTTCGCAGACTCTTACCCTCCTCCTCTTCTTCCTCTTCTCCCACTTGAGCGGTTCAGCCCTCCCTGTCTCCCTCCTCTCCTCTTAAACGCTCAGCTCTTTCGTCATCACCTCCAGATGTTCCTGCTGGGTGACCAGCATGTGGATCCTCTGAGGAGGAATCCAGACAAGTCAAGTCAAGTCATCTTTATTTACGTGCATGACAGGGAGCACAACTGAAACTCCAGGCCTCTCGGAGCCACGGTGCAGCCAGGAAGGAGAGAGAAAACCACTCCGACGACGCTGGAGTACCCTCAGAAGACTCAGCTAAATACAGCAGATGGTTGAAGACAGTTGGGGAAAATGGACAGTTACAGATAGACAGTAGAAAAAGTGCAGTCCTGACAGTCTGTGGGGGTCAGGGAGGGTGGTGGAGCATCCTGACTGCCTGCTGGTAGAAGCTGTCTCTTCACCCACAGCTGGAGAGGCTGTGGGTGGGTGGGGTCACCAGCAACCCTGGTGGCTTTGCTGGTGAGGCGGCTGTGGTAGATGTCCAGGAGGGAGGACCTGGAGGTGATGTAGAACCTGGAGGAGAACCTGGAGGAGGAGCTGGAGGAGAACCTGGAGGAGGAGCTGGAGGAGAACCTGGAGGAGAACCTGGAGGAGAACCTGGAGGAGCTGGATCAAAGCTGCAACAAAACCACAGATTTGCTTTTTTTTCTCCAAGTTTATTTTTCCGTCATTTATCAGTTTTTCACCATCTCAAACCCAAAATGCTCTCCTGACTCAGTCATCTTCTTCCTGCAGAAACCAAACATCTGCTCAGTTTGATGGAACATTCATCTTTAAAAGGAGAAGAAGGAAATTCACCAAGATTAAAGGAGCCGAAGCGAAAGAATGTATCACTCCGCCTTAAAGAGTCCAGATAAACCGCAGATTCATTTCCAAAAAGGGCCTCAGGAGGATTTTGCAGATAGAAAAAAACAAAGATGAAAGACCAAAAACTCAAAAGTTCAAAGTCATTTGCTTCTTTTTCATTCGAACGTTTGGAGACATTTGTTTCTGCGGAACCATCAAACAGGCCGACTAAAGGAAGGATTGGTCTGAAGAACCCAGAAGGCTCCAGACACGTCTGACACACACACACACACACACACACACACACACATACACACACACACACACACAGAAGATGACACGCTGCAACTGTGCAAAATATCAACATTACTTTTTGGTTGCTAAGTGCCAAAATAATACGAAAAAATATAAATAAACAATAAAATAAAGATGAATAAAAAAAGGTTAAAAGTTAATGATTAATGATCTTAAACAAACGGTTTTTTTGTAACAGAATATTAATAAACACAGAATAAACAAACAGAAGCAGTCGTACTGTAGCCGCTGCAGCGCTAATGCTAACCTTTCCATGCTAACGCTTTCACCGCAGACCAATCCGACCACCAGGGGGCGGAGCAACAACGGGGAATTTAACAAGGCGATGAAGAAGAACCTCTATCCAGCTTTTCTCAGGCTGGCCCCTTCTGGAACTGTCCCAGTAGCAGCTCCTGGTCCCAGTCTGGACCAGTGTCCAACGACCGTCGGCGCTGCCCTGAAAAGGATGGCGGGACATGTCTCCTCAGTTGTGAGGCAGCGAGGAGGGGAGGTGCGAGAGGCCGTTGATGCTGACCCTCCTCAGCGTGTGGCCTGCTCCGCCCGCCGAAGCTCCGCCCTGCAGCGTTTGCGTCAAGCTAACCTGGGCCGTACTGAAGGACTTGATCCGCCCGCTGCCTCCGATCTGCAGGTTGACGGTTGTGGCGTAGCTGCTCCGCTGGTGCCTCTGTTTGCTGGGAGACGATTGGCTGGAGGACTGTGGCGGCGAGGGGGGAGGGGCCGAGGGCGTGGGCGCCACTGTGAGGTCGATCTGGACCTGTGGTTGCGGATGGCAGGAGAAAAGAGGAGGAGAGACGCTCTGCTGGTGGAGCGGCCGGCCAACGTAGGCGCAGATCAGCTGACTGCGACAGGTCCCTTCTTCTGGGTCCGGGTCCGGGTCTCCCCAGTCCACCTGGCCTTGTGAAGGAGCGGGACCAGAAGGGGGGGCGGTGAGTCGCCAGGAGGCCAGAGGAGGAGAGGAGGAGGAGGTGGAAAGGCGGTCAGGGTCGATGGTTCCACCGCCTGTGCTGAAAAGCTCCTGCGGTTCTGGTTCTTTAGGCGGAACCGAGGACTCAGGTCCAGCTGGAGCGTTCAGGCCGGACGGCGAGCTGCCCTGGAACCAGGACCCCAGGGGCCCCCCGCTGTTCCAGCTGGACCTGGTGCTGCCGTCCCCCCAGGAGTGGCTCAGCCCAGCGGGGGGACGGGGGGCTTCAGACCAGGACCAAGCCGGAGAAGAGGCTCCGGAACGCCGCGGTGGGGGGAGGGCGGGGCCGTTCTCAGAGGTGGAGGGAGAGGAGGAAGCACACCTGGCGCTCCGAGGCTGAGGCGCTGCAACGCTGTTGGCCCAGGAAGCGGCTGAGACGCCGATGGGCGGGGGGGAGAGGATCCGGGGGCTGAGGCACCCAGAACCGGCTGAGGAGGGCCGGGCTAGTTCCAGGGTCAGTCCGAGAGGGCTACAGGAAGCAGCGCCTGCTCCCCGCGCCGTCCACGGGGGCGGCGGTTTGGTCGCCGTGGGAACGGAGGGACTCTGCTGAAGAGGGGAACAGCGGCGGCTAAGCGGGCCTGGGGGCGGGGTCGGGGTGGAGGAGGGCGACTGGACCCGGGAGCAGGGTTCAGACGCCGGGAACGGCTGAGCCACCCGGTTGTGGGACGCCGTCCAGAGAGGCTCGTGGTTACCGTTGGTCAGCGGCGCTCTGTGCGCCGCGCGGCCGCCCTCGCTAGCAGCAGGGCTAGCGCTGCTGCCGCTAGCCGCCACGCTAACGCTCCGGTTGTTGTTGTTGTTCACGTTCTGCACGGAGCTGCTCCTGGGGTGAAGCAAGGAGGGGCGGGGCGAAGGGGAGGAGCTCCGCTGCTGGCTCAGATTGGCCCCGCGGAGGAGGGCGGAGCTACAGGCCTGCTGAGGAGACGCTGCTTTGGGTGAAGCGGCCCGCCGGCGTAGGTGAGGGGGGCCGTCCTGGGCCTGCCGGGCCATGCTCTGGCTGATGGACTGGCTGATGCAGGACGCAGCCAAAGACCTGGAGAACGCTGAAGACGACAAGATGGGGGAGGAGCCGGCGGGGCTTCGGGGAGGAGGAGCTGCTGGCGCCAAGGCCGGGGGAGGTGCTGGAGGCGGAGATCTGGCTCCAGGAGCTGGAGGGGGCGGAGAACATGCAGGAACCACGGCCGGTGCGGAGGACCACGGAGCGGAGTCCCTCAGGGCGGGCCGAAAGGCTGAGGGGTCCAGGTCTTTGTCCTGCCGCGGGGAGGACGAGGTCCCCGGAGGACAGCTGGGACCGGACTCGTTGGTTCCGGAACCCTGCGGGTCTGGTTTCCTGCAGGCACAAAAGAGAGAAAGATGAAACCCAACAAGGACACGGGTGGAGGCAGCAGCACCGCCCAGGGTCTGAGAGGAAGGTCTTCAGAGGGGTTTGGAACCTGAGCAATCTGTGGAACCTAGAGGTCCACGGGAGGTGGTGTGGGTTCCACCTCCTCCACCAGCACATGTGGCCCTCATCAAGCCAACCCTGACGTCTCTCTGCTCGTCACAGAAGAACCGGACAAAGATGTGAGCTGCTTCAGAACCTCCGTCTGCCAGCCCACCCGGGTCAGCGTTCTCCAGCCCCACCTTTGGGTGGTCCTGGTCCTGACAGACGCAGGTTCTGGAGGCGCTCCACGTACCTGGGCTCAGATGTTCTGCTGGGGGCAGCTGGAGCCGGGGTCAGAGCGGGCAGGTCCGCTGGTCTCCGGCTGGTGAAAGTCGGTAGAAGGTCCACAGATCCGGTCTGGTGCGGTTCGGACCCCTGAGCCCAGGGTGGTGGACGTCCTCCTCCTGCGATCTCATGAAGGTCATCCTTCTCCTCGGAGGTCCCCGAGGTGCTGACGGCGTCCCGGCGCTGCTCGTGGTGCTGCCCCGGTGGAGGTTCTGGTGCTAGGACGAGGAGCAGCTCCACTGGAGAGGCCCCTCCAGCTGGGCTCCTGGGGGCTGCGCTCCGCTTGCTGTCCCTGCTGGACGCTCCTGCTCCGGTCTCCAGCAGCAGCTTGTGGGCCTCGTGGGGCCCAGGATCCGGCTGACCGTTGGGTCCCGGGTCGGGTCCGACTCTGGAGAACCAGGAGGGTTTGAGGATCTGAACTTTGACCACGTCTTTGTTTCAGTGACAGATGATCCGAGCCCCGCTAAGGGGGCGGAGCATGGCTCACCTGGCTCCTCCTCCCGTTTCGTCAGGATGTGTGTGGGTCTCTCCGTTCAGGTCCAAGCTGGCTTGGCGTCCTCTGAACCTGGAGGTGGCGCTCTGGCGCTCTGAGCGGTCCTGCCGGGTCCCAGCGGGGGGCCGGACTTCAGCGGCCCTGCAGCTGGATTCTCCGTTCAGGGCCCAGATGAAGTCCCTGGGCCGAGACAGGGTGAAGACGCCCGTCTGCTGCTGCCCGACCGGGACGGGGACGGGGACGGGGACGGGGACCGACCCCTGACCCGACATCAGAGCTTCACAGGGAAACCACTTCCTGGAATCTGGACAACAGAAAGAACCAAGATGAGCGTTTGAGGAGCCGGTGCTGGTCCGACAGGTAGCGCCTACCGTCGGCCCGGTCCTGGCCGTGGCTCCTGGTCCCGTCGACCCGGTCCTGGCCGTGTGTCCCGGTCCCGTCGACCCGGTCCTGGCCGTGGCTCCTGGTCCCGTCGGCCCAGTCCTGGCCGTGGCTCCCGGTCCCGTCAACCCGGTCCTGGCCATGGCTCCTGGTCCCATCAACCTGGGTCTGGCCGTGGCTCCTGGTCCCGTCAACCTGGGCCTGGCCATGGGTCCGGGTCCCGTCGACCCGGTCCTGGCCGTGGCTCCTGGTCCCGTCGGCCCAGTCCTGGCCGTGGCTCCCGGTCCCGTCAACCCGGTCCTGGCCATGGCTCCTGGTCCCATCAACCTGGGTCTGGCCGTGGCTCCTGGTCCCGTCAACCTGGGCCTGGCCATGGGTCCGGGTCCTGTCGACCCGGTCCTGGCCGTGGCTCCTGGTCCCGTCGGCCCAGTCCTGGCCGTGGCTCCTGGTCCCATCAACCTGGGTCTGGCCGTGGGTCCGGGTCCTGTCGACCCGGTCCTGGCCGTGGCTCCTGGTCCCGTCGGCCCAGTCCTGGCCGTGGGTCCCGGTCCCGTCAACCTGGGCCTGGCCGTGGCTCCCGGTCCCGTCGGCCCGGTCCTGGCTGTGGCTCCCGGTCCTGGTCTGGTTCTGGTTCTGGTGCTGATGCTGGACTTTGGCGTGAATCCCACATTTGGAATCACCGTCTGAGCGGAGCTGCTCCTCAGGTGGGCTCTGGCTCTGAGCCTGGACCCGGTTCTGATGTCTGGGCCCGGGTCTGCTTGAGGACACCACAGTCTTGGCGGGTTCGGCCTGTTTCTGGTGCAGCGGCAGCTTCATGCTTCCGGCTTTGCTGCTGTACATCAGCGCCAACGTTTGGACCCGGCTGAGAATTCGTTCCGAGTTCTCCATCAGCACCGGGTCCACTACCGGCCCGGCTGGGAACAGGCCGATACCAGCCAGGTCTGACAGGGCCCGGTTTGCTCCCGTTCTGGACTGCTGGGAGCAGCTAGCTGCTTGGGTCCGAGCAGAACTCCGGTGAGCAGCAGCCGGATCTCTGTGGCCGGTTCTGGTCCAGGAGGGATCCCTTCTGCTCCCAGATCTTTCAGCAGCTTCTCTGAATGGTTCCGCTGCAGGAGGCTTGTTGGCTTCCTGCACAGCTGGGTTCCCGGGACCGGTTTGGGTTCGGCCCTGGTTCTGGTTGCTCGGTGCCTCCTCCCCTTTCTCCTCCTCCTCGTCCTGAAGTCCAGCCTCTGGCGGTTGGCTGCAGACCTTCTCGTGGCTCCTCACTAGCTCCGGGTCCGGGTTCTTCTGGTCCTGTGCGACACCGGCAGAAGGTCCAGCATCCAGAAGCAGATCCAGAGGTCTGGTTGGTGGATGGGAGCTCTCAGGTGAGGGCGGGGCAGGAGGGCAGTTCTGAGCGTTGCTCCTCTGCTCCCACTGATGTTCTCCAACATCGAACTGAGACACCGAGTCCTTCACCAGCCCAGACGGGATTTCCGAGAAGCTCCTCCTCCTTCTGCACCACGCTCCTTCTCGCAGCTCCTCCTCCTCATCGTCTCCCTCGTCGGCCTTCGCCGCAGCTTCGTAGTAACTGCGGATCTTCTCGATGATGGTCTTGTCCCATCGGCTGATCTGGGGACCTTCTGTGCTCGGCTGCTGTCTCTGGATCTGCTGAGGAGGTTCTGGACTTGTGCTGTTCTCTGCTGGTTCCTCTGCTGAGATGGCAGCTTGAGGATCTAAGGGCGGGTCAGGGACCGAACTATCAACCTCTCCCTCAGCACCTGTGTGCTTCTCTCCTTCCTCGTTTTCCTCACACACCTTCACGCTCGTCTCTACTTCCACCGCTCCAGCTGTGCTGCTCTCTCCATCACATCCCTCCAGACCTTTTCCAACTCTTTCCATTTCTTCTGTCTGCTCCTGTTGCATTGTGGGTAAGGGGCTGCTGGGCCGTGCGGTGGGAGGCAGCGGGGAGGTGAAGTTGTCCTGCTCAGATGGACCATCTCTGGTCTGGTCCAAGTCCTGCTCCTGGAAAAACAGGGACAAGGAACCAGCGGAGATGAGTTTGTGTGTCCAGGAAGCCTCCAGGCAACCCTGAGGAACGCCTCGGGCCTGCTCACCGTGGCGTCCACCATGGCGCTGAGACCTTCTCTGGCTCGACTCTGGTTGATGAACTCCAGGATCTCCTCCGTGATGGACAGAGTGGGCGGAGGGCTGAAGGGGGGCAGCTCCTCTTCATCCTCCTCCTCCTCCTCAGATTAAAAACACAGACGGTATCAGGACCCGTCTCAGCCAGGCTAGCTACGTAACTAGCCAGCGGGCTAGCTATTGTTTCATTTGCTAGATAACTAGCCAGCGAACTAGCTACTGTTTCATTTGCTACCTAACTAGCCAGCGGGCTAGCTATTGTTTCATTTGCTGGCTAACTAGTCAGCGGGCTAGCTACTGTTTCATTTGTTAGCTATCTAGCCAGCGGGCTAGCTATTGTTTCATTTGTTATCTATCTAGCCAGCGGGCTAGCTACTGTTTCATTTGCTAGATAACTAGCCAGCGAACTAGCTACTGTTTCATTTGCTACCTAACTAGCCAATGGGCTAGCTACTGTTTCATTTGCTAGCTAACTAGCCAGCGGGCTAGCTCCTGTTTCATTTGCTAGCTAACTAGCCAGCAAGCTAGGTACTGTTTCATTTGTTAGCTATCTAGCCAGTGGGCTAGCTATTGTTTCATTTGTTAGCTATCTAGCCAGCGGGCTAGCTATTGTTTCATTTGCTGGCTAACTAGGCAGCGGGCTAGCTACTGTTTCATTTGTTAGCTATCTAGCCAGCGGGCTAGCTATTGTTTCATTTGTTAGCTATCTAGCCAGCAGGCTAGCTATTGTTTCATTTGCTGGCTAACTAGCCAGCGGGCTAGCTATTGTTTCATTTGCTGGCTAACTAGCCAGCGGGCTAGCTACTGTTTCATTTGCTAGCTAACTAGCCAGCAAGCTAGGTACTGTTTCATTTGCTACCTAACTAGCCAACGGGCTAGCTATTAATTCATTTGCTACCTAACTAGCCAACGGGCTAGCTACTGTTTCATTTGCTGGCTAACTAGTCAGCGGGCTAGCTACTGTTTCATTTGTTAGCTATCTAGCCAGCGGGCTAGCTATTGTTTCATTTGCTGGCTAACTAGTCAGCGGGCTAGCTACTGTTTCATTTGTTAGCTATCTAGCCAGCGGGCTAGCTATTGTTTCATTTGTTAGCTATCTAGCCAGCGGGCTAGCTACTGTTTCATTTGCTAGATAACTGGCCAGCGAGCTAGCTACTGTTTCATTTGCTACCTAATTAGCCAATGGGCTAGCTACTGTTTCATTTGCTGGCTAACTAGCCAGCGGGCTAGCTATTGTTTCATTGGCTGGCTAACTAGCCAGCGGGCTAGCTACTGTTTCATTTCCTCTGCTGTGGATAGAACGTCGGTCAAGTACCACCTTCTGGTTTGCCGGCGGCGCCAGCTCCGGGTCGGGTCCCTCCGGCTCCACCTCGATGACCGACGACGCCAGCGTGCTGCTGCTTCCTGTCAAGGTGGGACTGCTTGTTGGACACAGGTCTCCTTCGCTGTCCGCCTGCTGCGACGACATCAGAGCACACGAGAACGTTGACCTGTGGGGTCCTCACGGACGCCTGAAGGCAACACGTCCAACCCGTCTGAGCGCTTCCGCGCTCCGGAGGAGGAATGAAGACCTACCTTCAGAGCTGCAGGACCTCCAGGAGGACACGCGGAAGAGCAGAGACATGGGGACAAACAAGCAGGAAGGTTAGCATCATGGGAGGCGCGAGCGGCGCAGCTGGAGGAGCTCTGAAGCTTCTCACCGTCGCGCTGGAACGCTGCCTCGATGTCCTTGGCTGGAGCTGCAACACAACACATCACGTCAGTTTCTGCCCACGTGCCGAGGTCACGGAGGTCAGGCGGACGAGCTGGGCCTCACCTGACTGCCTGCGGGCGCGGCGGTACGGCAGGTTGCCCTCCAGCAGCAGCGGGAGGCTCTTCCTGGACTTCTCTGGCGTGTACGTCAGCAGCTCCGGAGGTTCTGCACAGGTGGGAACGACTTTCAGCCGGATGAACACCCGCTTGCCGCAGCGGTGGCCAAGCGTCTCACCTGACTGGCGCCTGCCGCGGTGGTAGCCGGGGAGGCCGTCCAGACGCGGCGGCGTGGAACACTTCTTCTGGTCCAGCAGAGATGCTGCAACACAGGAAGCGTCTCCCAGCACCTGACGCGCCTGCAAGCACCAATCAGAGGACAGTCGCCATCAGGTGGGCGACGCCCACCACGGCAGCGACGCCCACACGCTGCTGCTTCAGCAGCAGTTTGCACTCCTGACCTGCAGGTGGCGCCACAGGCTAACAACCACCTCCTGTTTACCTTCTGGGGGAGCGAAGCTGGATGGTTCTCCACGATCAGCCTCTTCAGGTAGTGAACCCACAACCTCTTCTCCTCCTGGTTCTTGGTCTGCAGGGGAACCACAAAGACCTGTGAGCGCCGCCGAGGTCGGGCTGGTCCGCGCACGCCGCTCACAAACCCTCACCTGGACGACGTGCTGCTGCTTGGGGATGGTCTGGTCCGACACTCGGAAGCTCAGGGGGTCCTTCAGGGTCTCCACCAGCAGCAGGTTGCAGCACTGACGGGACAAAAGGCCATCAGAGCGCAGCCCGAGGCAACAGCTGCCCCGGGGTTCCGCCGGAGAGAACGCCGCAACAAGCTAGCACAATCCAGCGCATGCCGGACAGGAAGTCGGGTGCGAAGAGAAAATAAATACAACAGCCGGAAAATTGTCAAAATAAAAGCTCCCGTATTTAGAGCGATCTTTTTCAACAGGACGCTGAAAACGAAATCACGTACGACCGCGAGATTACCACAGAAGAAGACGCTCTCTGTTCCTAGAGGAGTAAAACTTCCTCTTTCTTCAGATTTTGCTGACTCTACTGTGGGGAATTCTATTCAAAACCATCGCTCCAAATACGGGAGCTTTTATTTTGACAAATTCCCGGATGTTTTATTTTTTCTTCGCACCCAACTTCCTGTGCCGCACGCGATGCCTTGTGCTAGCTTGTTGCGGCGTGCTCCGTCCATCCGTCCCAAAGAGAAGCCATGCGTATTTTTGCGGAGGGTGACGGAGGCCCCAGCCCTGCCGTGGGCGGAGCCACCGCCAGTGGAAACAGACGCACTGACTTGGAATCTGATCAGGACGGACGGAGACGCAGCGCCTCCGTGGATCAGGACCCTAACCCTGCCCTGCTGACCCCTGACGGGGGCGAGAACCTACAAAAATGTGCGTGCTGTAGACAAACTGCTCCAGCCTCTTCTTGGCGATCAGCAGCATCCTGTCAAACAGGAAGAACGCTCGCTCCTTCTTCACTCTCTGCACCTTAAAGGAACCCTCCAGGACCAGTTCTCCGAACGCGCTGAGGTCCGGTCCGGTCCAGTTCACCAGCAGGGCCTCGATTTCCTGCCGGGAGGAGGAAGAATGGGTCAGTTTCTCCAAATGTTAAATGGACTCTGAGTTCGGCCCGGCAGGGTGTTAGCCTGTCAGACGCTAACAGGAGCTAGCAGCTACACTCCTGTGTCCATACTAGCGTGAGCTGGCGGCGCCATCGGCGTGGTCAGAGGCGTGACCTTGACATCCCCTCTATCAGCAGCAGCCGCTCGTCTGACCCCAGCTGCTGAGATGACCTCTGACCTCACAGTTGTGCAGGAGTCAGCTGCTTCGGTATCAGGACCGAGAGAAAAACATCCAATTAGGCAGCCAGAAGCGGTGGTGACGGAGGCGCTAACGACAGCGTAGGAATGCAGCAGAGGTCGCTCAGCACCTAAAGGTCAAGCTGCTGACCCCCGAAAAGAGCTCTGATAACAGCTGAACCACCACAGACACAACCCTAACCCTGACCCCTGACCCACCTGAAGCCGAACGGCGTGTTCCTGTTTCCTCTTCATGTCGTTGATGTACCAGGCGACTGCTGTCATGGTGATGATGGCGTCCTCCACCACCTCGTACCCGGGGTCACGCTTGTCAAAGTGTTTGGAAAGTTCCTGGGGGGGGGGGGGAGGAGAGGAGAGAAAAAGAGGGAGGGGGACGGGAAGAGAGGAGGGGAGGGGAGTATATCAGTTCACCCAGCAGTAGATCATCTGGGTCCAGAGAAGATCTCTGACTGATGATGAGGATGACCAGAGCAGCAGTGATGAAGAGCTCCGGAGCCGTCCCCTCGGTACCTGCAGCAGGAGGTGGTACTTGAGGATCCTCTGAACCGGTTTCAGCAGGTACGTCTCCAACGGTAACGAGTGGTTCAGGGTGGTCTGCCTCTCCTGGAAGAACTGAACCAAAGTCTTGCTGCTCATACACTCTCGGAGCACCGCCACGGAGCTGAGGAGAGACGACACCACCTTCATCACCTTCGTCATCGTCACCCTGGACTGAAACACATTGTATCATCTGGGACTGGTCATGTGATTTCCTGTGACACGACTCGAGCAAGTGTTCGCACATGTGGCAGCTTCCTGTCAGACGTGCTGAACAGATCCAGGTTCCTGCCCCCGGTCCACACCAGCAGAATCAGAAGCAGAACCGGGCCGGCTGCTGCCAGGAGTCCTCTGAGAACATCCACCCAGAGGGGAGGAGGAGGAGGGGCTGACACAGTGGGGGCAGGGGGAGGGGGGCTGCTGGCGGAGCGCCATCGTCACAGCAACCGAGAGGAGTTGAGCAGATGAGGAGACAAACAGACACTCAGCCTAGCCTAGCCTAGCCTAGCCTAGCCTAGCCTAGCCTAGCTTAGCCTCCTGACTGGAGGAGGAGGAGGAGGTCAGGTCAGTAG
>CM027091.1:14849537-14954537 GCA_015343265.1 Pao palembangensis
CACACACACACACACACACACACACACACACACACACACACACACACACACTCAGCACCTAAAACTGTGAGCTTGACGTTTAGTCTTTGTCTGTTGCTTCTGAACCATCCAACAAAAGACCATCATGTGACCAAACATGGCGTAAATCAGAACCCGTCTGAACGCCAGACTCCTCCTCCTCACATCTTCATCATCATCTTCATCACCATCATCATCACCATCATCACCATCATCACCACCATCATCACCACCATCACCACCATCATCACCATCATCACCACCATCATCACCACCATCATCACCATCATCATCAACATCATCATCATCACCACCACCATCACCACCATCACCACCATCATCACCACCATCATCACCATCACCACCATCATCACCACCATCATCACCATCATCATCATCATCATCATCATCACCACCACCATCATCACCACCATCATCACCATCATCACCACCATCATCACCACCATCACCACCATCATCATCATCATCATCATCATCATCACCATCATCACCACCATCATCACCACCACCACCATCATCACCACCACCATCACCATCATCATCATCACCATCATCACCACCATCACCACCATCACCACCATCATCATCACCATCACCACCATCATCACCATCATCACCATCATCTTCATCACCACCATCACCACCATCATCATCATCATCACCATCACCACCACCACCATCATCATCTTCATCACCACCATCATCACCATCATCTTCATCACCACCATCACCACCATCATCATCATCATCACCATCACCACCACCATCATCATCATCTTCATCACCATCATCATCACCATCATCATCACCATCATCATCATCATCATCACCATCATCTTCATCCTCACCTCCACGATGCTCTTCAGGTCACGGACGTAGGCCTGTTCTGTCTCTACGATCTCCAGCACCACCCGCTCCAGGCGTGACAGCTGCCGCGGTGCAGCGGAGGTGTGGCCATCAGTAGGCGTGGCTCCGCTTGTTGCCATAGCAGCACAGACTCCACCCGCTCCCCCTACAGGAAGCGCTCCTCCCTGCGGCGTGACGAGCGGCGTGAGGTCCAGGCTGATGTCCGAGCCGTTCCTCTGAGGGGTGGAGGAGGACGACAGAGCGCCGTAGGAGGGCACAGCGCCGTACGGCAGCGAGGAAGAGGAGGAGGAGGAGGAGGAGGAGTGGGAGGTGTCCTGCAGGGAAACGGACGAGGCGGAGGAGGAGAGCGAGAGGGAGGCGGGACGTTCGCCGTCCGAACAGACCGTGTTGACGGAGGTGCAGGAGGACGAGGCCCCGCGCTCGCCCGATGACATCATCCTACCCACAATCCCACTCAGAGAGGAGACGGACAGGGGACGCTTGTCTGCGGAGACACAACCAATCAGGTGAGTGGAAGAGCTTCAGAGCAGCCCGTCAGCAGCGAGCAGCGCTGACCACGAGCAGCGGACACGTGGTTGCCGTCGGTTACGCCACAGACATCGCTGATGTTTCAGCAGCACCTCCAGCTCGTCCCGCTGTCCTCACAAACATGCTGCTTGGCTAAAGCTAGTAAGGAAATGTAGCTTACTCTCTCACACACACACACACACACACACACACTCTTTCATTTCCAAACACCTACCCTGTTAAAACATTTCCAAACATTCGAGCCAACAAGATGGTGAACATAAACTTTAAGTGTGTGTGTGTGTGTGTGCGTGTGTGTGCGTGTGTCTGTGTCTGAGCAAAGTCAGAACCTACCCTCCAGTCACGCCACCATCCCCCAGCAGCTTTACGAACCGAGCGCTAACAGGAAGTGCTCCCAAACCCACCGAGCGCTAACAGGAAGTGCTCCCAGCGCTGACCTCTGCCTGTGATGAGAACTTCTGGACCAAAGGTGTGTGAGGCCTCTCCGCTGCAGAACTCACATTCATCGCAGCAAAAGTGCGATTTCAGCGTTTTGCGCTGACATCGCGGTAAACAGGAAGTGTGTGAGCAGCGGAGCGTTGCACCAGCTCACACACTTCGCTCCTTTTATGAACAAACACACAACTTCCTGTTGAGGCTGTTTAGCTTCCAGCACCCACAGCGTCATGCTAGCGCCTGTCCCAAGGCTAACACCTCACACCAGCTCGGGTACTGGTCACCAGGTTCTGCTCATCTTTGGGCCAAAGGTCCAGAACCACCTTTGCCCTCCTCTGATTGGCTGCTGCTTGGTCACCATGGCGACACAAAGTCCAACAACGCTGAACTTACAGATCACCTGAAAATGTCCGCTGCCATCTTCTCGACAAGGTCACAACCAGGAAAAGGCCTGTGAAAATGTGGACCTGGTCTGTGGAAGCGGGGCCTCAAACCGCCAATCACACGTGTGCGACTTCCCGCCCATCGTAAAACACATCGGCTCATATCTGAACCTGTAATAACACCTTTTGCTCGTGTCGTGACTTAACGAGCTCTGTGATTAAAACGTTTCCAGTTTCCACTGACAGAAACACACCTGCTAGCCCGACAGACGGCGGCCTGGCAAAGCGCTTAAACGCCGTCGGTGTGAGAATTCCAGACGCTCAGGCAGGAGGAAATTCCGACTGTTAAATGAGAGCGTTTTCCTGCCTGCTTTTGCTGATGGTTGGGCTCCGTGCAGGTTCCAACAGCCGCCGTTACAGCCGCTAGGCGCTCGTACGCGCGGTGGGTATGTACGTCCACGTGGTCGACGTGCTGAAAAGAGCCGTTGTTCACGCAGCTTAACAGGAAAACCGCCAGCAGCTTTTACAGACGGCGCTGGATGTCCTCCAGGAACCTGTGACGGCTGATTTATATACCAGTGAAACGTGCCGCGACGTTTATGACTTTATGGCTAATGTCACACCTCAGCAGGCTAGCTTACGCCGCTGTTAGCTTCTCCAACCGCTTTACATCAGTGTTAGCTTTTTTAAACCAGGTGTTTGTGTTAAACGCTCCAGAAGACAGTTTTGTTTTTAGCTTCCAAAACAATAACGCGCTAACAGCTGTTAGCATCCGTATGCTGTCACTGATCTTCAGGATAAACGCATCATCATTACATTTAATTTTAGATCTAAAGTCATCATGTAGACGTTTACATAATAGTTCTTAGCCTAACATTCATCAAACTGTTTCTCTCTCTCTCACACCCACACACACACACACACACACGCACGCACACTCCCCGACTGACTCATCCATTTGCCACTGTTATCATCTGAGAACTGAAACATGTGTGAATACCATGACTAAATAAGGTTGTAAGTGCTGTGTGTGTGTGTGTGTGTGTGTGTGTGTGTGTTTAATCACTTCAGAGGTTTGACATAAAATACTGACTTGATTTTGCGAGGATGTGTAACAAAAACACTTTGAACAGTTAGCTGGTGTTAGCGTCGAGGCTAATCGTCAACTATAGCTCCTGTCTCCAGACTGCGGTTGTGTTAGCGTGCGGCTATGTTTAGCTGTTACTAACTGACCATGGTGTCCTCAGACGGACGCCACCATGTGACCAGAACCTTAACGGCCCCGTTATTGTCTCTTTGAGCCTTCAAAGGCAGCGCCCCTTCTCATGTTTGTGTCGTAACGTCATAAATTCTGACGAGAATGCGAACGTTTAAGCGAGGTTACGTAAGACAAAGGTCACAAAGGTCACGGAGTTCCTGGATAAACGGTTGTCCATTCAACAGCCGTTGTCACGGTTACGCGGTGAGTTGAAAACGTTGCAAAAACGCAGAAATGGGCGGAGTTCCCCGATAAACTGTGAGCGCAGAGCAGATTCCGGCGCCGCTGATGATAGTAATAACGCCGCGCGCCGCTGTCATTATGTCACGTGATGAAGAAAGAAGACGAAGGTGTGCGAGGACCACGCGGAGCCACAGGTCGGAACTGCTACGAAGACAACAGCTGGTGTCACGTGACTCCGCCCCCTCGCAAGCGCCACATCTGACCCATCAGCTGGGTGTCGCACGTGAGGATGGCCGTCATGGTGAATTACAGCAGGGAGGTGCCAAACAGGCAGCCAATCACAGAAGAGAAGGCAGCGGGCCCTTCTGTGTTCCTCTCTCTTCTCCTCCTCTTCCTCTTCCCCTCAGTTTCAATTCTATCTTCTCTGCTATCTGGGCGTTCTCTCCATTTTCTGCCTCGTTCAGTTCTGTGGTTGCAATCAGGAGATCGGTGTGTGTGTGTGTGTGTGTGTGTGTGTGTGTGTGTGTGTGTGTGTGTGTGTGTGTAATTGTTAACATTGTTCAGTTTTGCTTTTTATCTTTTTATCGCCACAAACCCTCAACTTCCTGCACAAAACACTGACGTGTACAGATTAGTGTGTGTGTGTGTGTGTGTGTGTGTGTGTGTGTGTGTGTGTGTGTGTGTGTGTGTGTGTGTGTGTGTGTGTGTGTGAGAGCTAATCCTGTATCAGTCTCAGATTATCTTGAGCCTATTACCAGATCTGGTTATATTAATCTGATATTCGACCTTCATCAACAGTCCGTAAAACGTGTGTTTGTCAGCGTTGCCGACTGTTTCGGGCCCTCACAGGAAGCGAGCGTCTGTCTGTGCGTCTGTGGGCGGTCCACAGGAGCGCCGACAGGCCCGTCACCTGTGCCCGATCAGGTGAACTACAAACATGTCCGCCTGCTCCAGCTGGACGACAAGCTCCTCCCACCACCTCCCTCACTCTGACCGTCTTTCCCCGCCGTGCCCCACGACAAGCCCCGCCTCTTACCTGTGCTGCTGGTTGATCTGACCCTGCCTCGCCGTGACCCCTCCGGCATGGTGCGATGATGTCACAGGAAGTAGAAACCTGGAGGAGAAACAGCGAGGAAAGAACTCAAACATTGACGGAGAACGAGAGTAGAAGACGGAGAGAGAAGAACTGGAGACGGAGTGAGGACATGTGTGATCGTTGGCTGGAGGACAAGAATGCGTGTGTGTGTGTGTGTGTGTGTGTGTGTACAGTAACACACTGACCCAGTTGTCTCTGCAGCTGTCTGCAGAACGGCTGAGAGGTGGGGGGACGCCGTGTGAGCCGGGGTGAGGGAGGAACCTCAGCCAACAGCCTCTGTGTGTGTGTGTGTGTGTGTGTGTGTGTGTGTGTGTGTGTGTGTGTGTGAAGGGTTCATGTCAGTGGATCATCATCAGTCTGAAACCTCTGATGATGATCCAGCTCCTCTGTGTCACCATTTACAGGTCAGCTCCACCACACACACACACACACACACACACACACACACACACACACACACACACACACACAATAGATCCAATCTGTCGGCCTGCTGTTTCCATTGTTTTTATGGCTTCAAACACACACTGATGATCCTGAAACTAACAGTTATGTTCAGTACAAGTGTGTGTGTGTGTGTGTGTGTGTGTGTGTGTGTGTGTGTGTTGTGTGTGCGTGTGTGCATTCCCATCATGATTCATTGCGCCTCTGTCATTCCAACCTCCCCACAGAGCCTGGCCACAGGTTCAAAACACACAATAAAACACACGCACGCACACACACACACACACACACCACATACACACACACACACACACACACACACACGCACACACACGCACACACACACACACACACACACACACACACACACACACACACTCACACAGACCTGATTTAAAGCACTGCCCTGTATAAGATCAGCTGTAACTAACAGAGTGTACATGAATGTCACATCAATAAAAAAGTCCTACAGGCTCCGCCCACTCGCCACCAGGGCCGTGGCGAGTGGGCGGAGCCTGCGACTGACATCAGTTCTGTTCGCAGGTTTGACACCACAACCTGTCCAGCTTCCTGTGTGGACTCGTGGACTTGCTGTCAGGGAAAGGTGGGTTTCAAACCCACAACCTCCACCTTTCCTCAGGTGGACGCTCCAGCACACACACACACACACACACACACACACACACACACACACACACACTCTGGTCTGAGTCACCGCACAGCTGGATGTCAGCCAATGAGGCTTCAGCACAATGTTCTCATTCTTCAAACGTCCCACTCATTAGGGGGACCCTGAACTCACCACATGTTCAACATCATCCGACTTCCTGTCCGATCTTTCACAATAAAATCTACAGACATCTTCCTCCGGGGCGCCGCCTACAGGCTGCAATGCGCATGTCAGCGTCCCGAAGCGCGATCAGGTCGCTCGTGGACGCGTGATTATCGATCATCAGAAGCTCGAGATCGTGTTTTTGCTGCGCTGTGTTCACTGGAAGGTCATAACCGTGGCCAGCTGCTGGCCACTAGTCGAGGTTTTGGTGGTTAGTCTCAGTAAACTCGTATTTATTCAGGACTTTAGCAGTAAAAACTACACTTCCGGACAAATGCAGCAACAAGGCGTCCGGACGCCTCTACACAATAAAAGCACCGCAGCAAGGCTGCACCTCATTTCTTTGGTAACTGATTTTGATGCGTCAACGTTAGCCAACGTGCGCGTGCACACCCCCCCAATAACCACGTCAGACACGCGAGCATTCATCACGCACACGCATTGCCAATCATCTTTTATCCAGCACGAGGAACTGAGCTTGGACGGATCGATGTGACTGATTGAGCCTTTCTTCTTCTACGGACTCGTTCCCGTCGCCAGAAAGGTTCGGTCGGTTCTGATCCTCGACCGGGGCTACTGATCACCGGGTTCCCGTGTGGAAGCGTCGGTACCTCGGGTTCGGCGGGGAGTCATGAAGGTCCAGGTCCGCCGAACAGCGCACCTCCCGCGAGGGTCTCAGGTTCTGCGGTGGTCCTGCTGGTCTCGCGGCCTCTCCGGACTCATTGGACCGAACCCTCCGAACCCTCCGAACCCTCACCCACGCGCTCCGACAGTATCCCCGGTAGTTGTGCTGCTCGCAGCTCCGGTCCGTCCACTAACCTACTTGGCAAACTTTTAGCGAGTGAAGAATCCATCCAGCCGAGCCAGGCTCGGGGATCCGGTCCGGTGACGTCACAGTTGGCCGCAGAGGAGGAGGGGGAAAAGTTCTGCAGCGACAAAGACGCGGTTCTGCTGAGTGTCGGAAAGTCGGAAAAAGGATCTGATGGTCCGGAGATGAACGAGGAGAAAGATCGAGCCTCCTGCAGGAGAGAGAGAGAGGAGGGAGAGGAGGAGGAAGGAGGGAGGAGGGCTGAAAGCCACAGAGGGGGAGCCAGCAGGGATTTCTACGTTGTCTGATGATCCTCCAGGAACTGGAGCTACAGCCGCTACCATCGCCTCCGTTTCTATAGCAACGAGGTTGCCTGAGCCAGCCTGAGGTCAAAGGTTAAAGGTTCCCCGTGCAGGTACAGGAGGATGATGAGGATGAAGGGGAAAACCTTTCACAGTCAGCCATCACGCTAGCTAAGCTAGCCTTTCACTGACCTTTGACCCCACACCTCCACGTGGGACTGTCTGATCTGTGTCTTCCTCCCCTCCTCCCCCTTCATCTGTCCAGGGTCATCAGCTGAGGAGACCACGGTGACCGCGAGCGTCCCTGGTCAGGTGACCTGACTCCACCTGATGGTTCCACCGCTGAGAGCCTCAAGGACAGGTGGAACGTGCGTCCCACGGGCCCGGACTGATTCCTGGTCGGTTCCACAGGAAGTAGAGCAGCGGGAGCACGTCCCGCGTGAAGACGCTGCTGAAGTCTGATTGGTTGGTGGAAAAGTGGGAGGAGTTTAGGAGATCCATCCCTGCACGCACACAAACACCGTTTCAATGAAGTTCCACCTGAGGAGGCACAGCGGCGAACGATGCTGGGATGGTCACCATGACGACAGGACTGCGTTCGTGTTCTGGACCCCACGACTTCCTGAAGACATCAAAGCTAATAAACACACAGTCTCACCAGCGTTTCTGTGATGGTCACTCCTCACCCCCCTCCATCATTCTGTCTCACACACACACACACACACACACACACACAAAGAGACACATTCTTGACCACATCTGTTGCCTTTAATGAACCAGTTTACCACTCGGTTTTATACTGGACAAACAGACACGAGAACAAGACACACACACACACACACACACACACACACACACACACACAGGGTAAACACTGGCACTGTTGCTCTCAGTGTTATTCTAAACTCAGACATTCCTCAACTCACTCTGTCCCACCAGTTGACCAGCAGGTTGTGTGTGTGTGTGTGTGTGTGTGTGTGTGTGTGTGTGTTGGTACGACTGCGCTCATGGGTCAGTAAGTGTGTTTCTTCTTGTCTTCGTGAACAGACGTGTCCTGCGTGAGGACTCACAGACGACGGCTCCTATTGATTTTCCATCTCTTTAAAAAGCCACATTTCCACTGCTGAAGACACGGCGGCCATCTTGGCTCCGTTTGACATCTCATTACAGGATATTTGGGAAACTGGTGCAGAAAGTGTGTGTGTGTGTGTGTGTGTCAGGTGACGTCACCTGTGCTGCTTCTGCTGAGCCTTATTCTGGGAAGACGACTCTGGAGTTGTGTTTCCCGTAAAAGCAGACGGGTTTACCTGCTGACTTTTCAGCCCCGCCCACACACTTCCTGTCTCCTGAGGATGTCCTCCTGCAGGTGAGGCTGCTGTGCTCCTCCTGTCTGGATCAGAAGGTGACGGTCTCTGCGCAGAGCTGCGTCCGTGGAACTGCTGTTTCCAGGTGACACAGGTCCTGATGTCACTTCCTGTTGTCCCCCAGGTGTTTCCTGTTGCCTCCTCCAGGTGACGTCGTCACTGAGCTCAGAAGCAGCAGGTTCTCTTCATTAATTCAGCTTCTCTGACAGCCTTTAATTAACAAATTAGATGCTTACAAACCTGCTGCTGATTACAGCCTGTGTGTGTGTGTGTGTGTGGTTGAGATGAAGAGAGAAAGTGTGTGTTTGTGGTTTGGCTGAGCCAGTTTATCCAACTCTCATGACATGTGCGCCAAAAAGCACTTTGGTATGTGGTATTGTGCGCGTGTGTGCGTGCGCGCGTGCACGTGTGTGGTTTCGGGACCACAGTGATCCTCACCACGGTGAAAAACAAACGCAGTCGCGCTGTAGCGCTGCTAGCTTTGGCTAGCATCAATAGCAGAAGCAGGATGAACCTGAAAAGCTGAAAAAGAAGGTGGAGAAAGACAAGAGGACACTGAGGGAGGACGAGGACTGTCCACAGCCGTGTCCCCCCTCCTCCTCTGAAGACTCAGGAAGTGGCCGGCCTCACTGGTGGTGCCTCAGCAGGAGGTCTTGACCCACAACCTCCAACGTGTTGCAGTGAAACGAGTCCGAGCTGAAAGTGTCGGTCGTGCCTTTGGCCCCGCCCACTTTTCACGTGTAGGCGGTCCAGAGACACCTGGAGAAGAAACAGGAGAAGAAGAAGCGGAGGGACGTGAGCAGCCATGTTGGCCTGTTTACTAGCAAGCAGCTGTAATTACACTGTGCGTGTGTGTGTGTGTGTGTGTGTGCCTGTGGGTGTTCCTGTGTGTGTGTGTGTGTGTGTGTGTGTGTTGAGGGTTTTGTGTGACTGGCTTCTACAATAACAAAGTCATAAAGTCTTTCAGCAGCAGAAGCGTCTTTGGCGGCGCTGCTGTCAGACGTGGTCACGTGATTCTCAGTGTAATGTGGCGCCACCTGGTGGATCTTAAAGGAAATGTCTACCTGTCACAGGTACCTGGTTACTGTGGCAACCATAGAACCTACTACAAGGTGGCTGCTCCTGTAACTGTTCTGATTGGCTGAGAGCAGCAGATTCCAGGTCAAGTCTGGACCTCCAGGGCCGCCGTAGTGACGGCCCCTGAGGAATGTGTGCTGTGGGGGCTGGAAGCAGTTCTGTGTGTGTGTGTGTGTGTGTGTGTGTGTGAGAGAGAGAGAGTTGTGATTCTGAGAGTTATTCTTCCCACGACACCAGATGACCTCCGTCTCCCTCGCTGGTTCGCTCACATAAACGGCTCCTCGTCTGGCATTTTGGGTGACTTAAAAAGGAGAGAGAGAGAGAGAGAGAGAGAGAGAGAGAGAGAGATGGAAAACATCCTTCATACTTGAACATCTGATGGCAACTTTTGTTGTCTTGCCAAAAATGTAAAAAAAAAAAAAAAAAACTGACCTAAAACTAAACAGCAGAGAGATGACGCGTCTCCTCTGCAGACTGGAGCACTCAGCCAGCAGGGGGCGCTGACGGCTGACACCTGAGAAAACACTGAGCTGAGAGAGAAACACACACACACACACACACACACGGAGCAGAGATTCCTGAATGATAATGATGTGAAAGAAATTCTGGTCAGAAAAGTTCACGAGGAATCTGTGTGTGTGTGTGTGTGTGTGTGTGTGTGTGTGTGTGTGTGTGTGTTTCAGTAAAACACGTGACTCTAATATTAGACTCCTGAGACTGAAATTAACTTGATAACCTGATACAGAACACATACAAATCTACGGTTTTGCTCAGAAAAAAGATTTAAAGTAATTCAAATAGTTTGTTTTAAATACGAATGACGTCATCACTTAAATCAGATTTTATTCAGCTGTGGTGGTTGTTGATCGAATCTCATTTCTGACAGTTGGCGCTTCTTGATCTCTGCTGACATCTGCTGGTCGGATATCGAATTACAACCTTTAGTTTGACTTGAACCTTTATTAAAACCAAGCAAAAGTTGTTAAAATGACAACAAACAGGCGGCAAATGAAAACGAAAGACATAAAAACAATTTGTAAAACCTAATTTCTAATTTCTGTTTAGAGTTTTTGTGTCACTTTTGTGTAAATATCCAGATGTTGCAGACAAGATGACCTTTGACCTCCATGGTTTAAAGAGACGGCGTGAAGGAGGCTGAGTAAACCGAGACGGAGGTCGGCTCCTGCAGACCGAAGCCCCCCAGAAATGGTGGCTAATTACACAGATGACCTTTGGCCTCCAGGCAGACTTCACCAGAGGTCGCCTCGCTGGCTCTAGATGTTGCTGAGACTCTGGGCGGCGGTCAGAGAGCGCCCCCCCTCAGGCCCCGGCAGCTTCTTCAGCAGCGACTCTCTGAAGGTTCCACACATCAGGAAGTAGACCACGGGGTCCAGGCAGACGTTGAGCGCCGACAGGAAGAGCGTCCCCTCCTTGATCTGGAAGAGCAGGAAGCGGGAATTCCAGCTGAAGTCCGCCGCCGGCATCTGGCTCAGCGTGTAGGGCACGCGGCAGACGTGGTAGGGCACGAAGCAGAGCGTGAAGACCGCCAGGAGGCTGGCGATGCTGCGCTGGGACCTCCTGCACGCCTCGCTGTTGCTATGGCGCACGCGGCGGTAGGAGCGGTACACCCGGCAGGCGATGGAGGAGTAGCAGAAGACGAGCAGCAGCAGCGTGGCCCAGAACAGGCCCACGCTGAAGAGGCTGGAGACGCGGTGCCACTGCACGCCCAGCGCCGTCTTCAGCTGCATGCAGTGGCGCGAGTTCTCCTGGCGGGCCGGCGCGCTGGTCAGGAGGACGTTAGGGAGGACGCAGAGGAGGAGGAAGCTCCAGGTGAGCAGGGCCAGGACCCGGGCGAAGGCCACCGTCTGCACCAGGTGCAGCCAGGAAGCCCCGCCCACTCGGGCCAGACAGGAGGAGGACGAGGAGGTGGAGGCGGGAGGGCGGACGATCTTCACGTAGCGCTCCAGGCTGATGAAGCCCATGAAGAGGATGCCCACGTACATGGACGAGTAGAAGAGCACGGCCGTGTAGCGGCACATGACCACGTGCAGGCGCCAGCCGCCCACGCCCAGCTTGGCGGCCAGCCGGAACGGGAAGGTGGCCAGCATGAGGAGGTCGGCCACCACCATGTTCTTCAGGTACACCACCAGGCCCGAGTCGCTGGGAACCCGGAAGAAGATGCAGGCGGCCACGCCGTTGAGGACGGCCCCCGCCACGCCGATCAGGAAGTAGAGCAGCGGGAGCACGTCCCGCGTGAAGACGCTGCTGAAGTCTGATTGGTTGGTGGAAAGGTGGGAGGAGTTTAGGAGATCCATCCCTGCACGCACACAAACACCGTTTCAATGAAGCCAGTTTGAGTCCGGAAAATCAAAAATACCAGATGACAGTTCTCCTTTGATCTGCCCCAGAACCGGGCGCCCCCTGGTGGCTGCCTGCGGTAACACACGCTGCAAATCATCAAGAGTAGCGTTGAGGCTAACGCTGCAGACATATAACCCACAATCTCCTCTGCGATTCTCCTCTCCACTCTTCTCTTCTCCTCTCTTCTCCTCTCTCCTCCACTCTTCTCCTCCTCTCTCCTCCACTCTTCTCCTCTCTTCTCCTCTCTCCTCCACTCTTCTCCTCCTCTCTTCTCCTCTCTCCTCCACTCTTCTCCTCCTCTCTCCTCCACTCTTCTCCTCTCCTCTCTCCTCTTCTCCTCTCTCCTAAACTTATTTAAAGTTCTGTTTGCGTAAACTTCCTCTAACGCTAAAGCTTGTTAGCTTAGCCTCATATCAAAGCAAAGACCAAAGAACTGTTTTGGTCCCTTTTAAATGGAAACAATTGTAACTTTGCATCAGCAGAACCTGGTTTTCTTTAACAAAGCAGACCTGTTGTTGAGTCTTTGTTGTCACGTAAACGCTCTTATTCTAGTTTGAGCTGACCTCTAGGGTCAGGTTAGGGTTAGGTTAGGTTAGGGTTTGGGTTAGTTAGAGTCAAACTCACCCAGCGGACGTCAGACGTGGTGGCCGGTGCTGCGTTCACTGACAGCCTGAAGCAGTTCAGAGGGAGTGGGCGATCAAACCCGCCCCTCTCTCTCCTTCTGTTAGCATGTAATAATTCAGTTATAAGCAGTTTTCACTGTTTATTCAGCTGCTCCTTTGATGCTTTTGCTTTGTTCTTGTTTTGTGGATGTGAAATGAAGGTGACCTCTGCCTGTGACTGGACAGGTGGGTCGGACACGATGTTTGTCTGCCTCGGTTTGGTCCTTTTTTTGTAGCTTCCCATCATCCCTGTTTCAGACTTCCTGTCCCAGCCTCGTTTGATCAAAAGCAAAATAAAATGACTTCATAAGTTACCTGGCACACAAATATGATAATTAACTATTTTAGTTATATTTCTTTCTTCTTGCATCAAAGTATTTCATGTTTTTATTGTTTTATTGAAACATCAGTAATAATCTGGTGTTAATCCCAGTTGTGAAGTTTGTTTTCAGGCCGTTTAACAGTCCTGAAATGACGTTTGTGGTGTGATGTGTGTTTATTTGACATTACAGAACGGTTGTGTTGATGCTCGCCCACGCCACTCTGTCTCCGTGGAAGAGAATGAGAGGAAGAGGAGCCCCGCAGCGAGGAGGAAGATTTCGGACAGCACGACCGGAAGTGGAGCGTGCCTGCTGAAACAACACCTGCGCAGCAGCATAGCGCCGCTCTGCTGGTGACAACTGTCCACTTCCTGTAAATATTATGTTTGCAAGTGAAATTGTTTATCTTTCTTTATTGCTGCATTAGTTTTTCAGATCAATTAGCTTACATTTTTCTTAACGATTGCTGGTGAATTAGTGAAGTTGTTTTAAATTGTTAATAAATGAATTGCACGTTTGCTTGAATTAATTTCGCTAAATTGTCATCCGCTGGCTTCCGAACTTTTAACGTCCTAAAAACCCAAATCTGTTCCTGATTCCGTGATCCGCTCCGCTTTTTACCTGTCGCCGACGCCGTATTCTGCGACAGGAAGTTGTCTTAAAAACAATACCGGAAAAAGAATTTATTCACACAATGGAGCAAATATAAAGAATAGTTTTTGGTTTTATGTGACTGTAACTGTGTAGATAATGTGTAGCACAGCGAGGAGCGGCGACATCATCCATCTGAATGTCGGAGGGAAGAGGTGAGTTTAATCGCGCTGGTCTGCTATACGGCCAATGCTAATGCTAAGTAGCGCTGCTAATCACAATCTCTCCTTTTGAAAACTGCCAAAGTGAATTAAACTTGAAGTAATCTGAAAAAGTCACCTTTGGCAGGTTCAGGCCTGTTCTGATTGAGCTCAGCGGGCTCTTGTGGTTGTGTTGAGATGTCCCAAACATTGTTTTTGTTTATATTTACTTTGAGGGAACGTCACGATCTTTTGTCATACTAGAAACTAGAATATAAATCAGCAGCACGTTTGAAAATTGTGTCAGAGATAATTAACCATTCAGCGTTATTAGTTGAAATTTTTACTTGTTGAAAATAAATTGTTCTGTTTGTCTGATACTGAGACAAATTAACTTTATTTGATTTTAATCTGTAACGTGGCAAAACCCCATTTTTCTGTGTTACTGTGGTGAAAATATTTATGACCCTAACCCTATAAGTAATTGGCGAGTTATTGTCCAAGGTGGATTCTGGAGAACACATTATTTAGAGAAGCTGATACGTACGTGGAGGACAAGCAGAACAATAAAATCAGCTGTTACCTCTCCTCGCTTATTACTGCCCCCTGCTGGACGTCAGCCAGTAGGCGCTTTCCAGAAGAATAAAATCATTTTGTTGCAAACACTCATAAATCTGACCTTTCTTTAGGTTCAGCACCTCCAGACAGACCCTCACCTGGGTCCCAGACTCCTTTTTCTCCAGGTCTCTCTCTCTCTCACACACACACACACAGACACATTTTTGATGCAATTCAGTAATCTTACAGAAACTAAAGCTGTTGGCTTCTACACAGAGAGATCTAATTGTGGATAAAGCTGTTGGCCTAATTACCTGTCATTAATGCAGAGTCAGCTGACGTTTTCAGGTGTATCTCCTGTTAAACGTGAGGCACCTTGTTTTCTGTCTGGGTTGTTCAGGCTTTAAGATAATAGAACAAATATATATCATTTCTCTAGTCTACATTAAATGAAAAAAGGTTGTGTTCTCATGTTACTGACTCCAAAAGCCAGGTCATTAGAGTGTGTGTGTGTGTCTGTCCTCAGTCTTCTGAGTGGGCGGATCTCCTCCCTGAAGGATGAAACTGGAGCGGTGAGTTCTGATCCTGGGACGCGGTTCTGGACCTGACCTGCTGTAACGTCATGTGACCCTCCTCTCTCCATAGATCTTCATTGACAGGGACCCCTCACTGTTCGCCACCATCCTCAACTTCCTGCGGACAAAAGAGCTCCACCCGCGCTCCATCAACGTGCACCTGCTCGTGCACGAGGCCGAGTTCTACGGCATCACGCCGCTGGGTGAGAGCCATGTAAAGTCAGGATCATGTGGTCGCTTCCACTGATGTTTAACGAACCGTTCGTTGTGTCCAAGTACGGAAGCTGCAGCTTTGTGACGAGCTGGACCGATCGTCCTGTGGGAACGTGCTCTTTAACGGCTACCTGCCTCCACCAGGTAACCTCAGGCCTCCTCTATGGCCCTGCTGCCAATCCTTCCTCTCTAACGCCATCCTTCTCATCTTCCAGTGTATCCCGCAAAGCGTCGCAACCGCCACAGCGTGGCGGGCTCACAGTTCATGGCGGGTCGGGTCATTCCCACGGAGAGAGCGCCTGTCAGACGCAGCAACACCATGCCTCCAAACCTGGGGAATTCTGGGATGCTCGGCCGAGCCCTGACTGAGGAGAAGACCCCAGGAGGTAACTCACACACCTGCACACAGAATAATGTTTATTTCTTTAAGTTAGCAGCACAGAGTGTGTGTGTGTGTGTGTGTGTTTAGGTCAGGTGTCAGATCCTGGCATGGTTCGGATCATCTGCGGGCATCACAACTGGATCGCTGTGGCGTACGCACAGTTTGTCGTCTGTTACAGGTGAACACATGATTTGTTAATGTTGTTTGAAGCTGATGAACTCCAGGAAATCTTTCCATCCAAAAAATCCAAAATTCCATCATTTCAAACAGAGAAATGTGGTTTTAATATAACACAGATTTTTAGTATTTTCTTTGTTTTCTGCTTTTGAAAGAAATGCCCATTAGTAAAATGACTTGGTCATATCTATAACATCCCATAAACAATAGCCTTGCTCAGATTTGATGATGTCATAGCCAAAGCTTGTTTTAAGTCTGGAGAGACGTCACTCTGTCACATAAATTCCATCCATATTCAAAGGCTTCAGCAGGGTGAGGGGTCTTGTTTGCAGAGGATCTCTGTCCAGACTACCTCTGACTAGCGTGTGCACGCTAGTGCTACTGCAGTGATGCTCTGTTTCAGGGTGAAGGAGTCCACCGGCTGGCAGCAGGTCTTCACATCGCCTCGTCTCGACTGGGTGATTGACAGAGTTGCGCTCAACGCCAAAGTGATGGCGGGCTCATTGGGAGACAACGATAAGATGGTGGCTGTTGCCTCGGTGACAGAGATCATTCTTTGGGCAATCTGTCCGGATGGCAACGGGAATGAGATTGGTAGCAAAAGATGTTTCATCCGAATTAGAACATTTAAAGTCACTGGAAGGTCTTTTCCCTAAATGGGTCGTTTCTCTGAAGGCGTCTTCAGCCTGAACGTCCCAGCGGAGGCTCTCTTCTTTGTTGGTAACCAGCTGATTGCCACCAGCAACACCGGAAGGGTTGGAGTCTGGAACGCCGTCACCAAACACTGGCAGGTAGCCGCTGCTTCCTGTTTGATGACTACAGATGCTTGACAGCGCGTTAGCCCTGGTGGAGCCAGGCTGGTCTGATCTTCTGTGTCCCACTGCTCCTCCAGATGTTGCTCAGGCCTGTCCTGTTAACAATCATGGAGGAAGTTTTCAGCATTCTTGCGTCTGGAGTTCCAAATGCAGCGTTTTGTGAAATGTGCTGATTTGACCTTCAGGGCCTCCTTTCCTAACCTTGCTTGTGTGATGTTCTGTGGTCAGAACCAGGACGTGGTTCCCATCAGCAGCTACGACACCGCCGGGTCCTTCCTCATCCTGGGCTGCAACAACGGCTCCATCTACTACATCGGTGAGTCCCACATGTAGTCACAGTGCCCCCTGGTGGCTGCCTGCAGAATAACACAAGCACCGATGTCCAGGTGGCTAATGGGACAAATTCAATAAAAGAAATCAAGAGTCAGTAAAGTTGTGTTTGAACTGTTGGTTAGATGTGCAGAAGTTTCCCCTGAGGATGAAGGACAACGACCTGCTGGTGACTGAGCTGTACCGGGACCCGACTGAGGACGCCATCACGGCTCTCAGCGTCTACCTCACCCCGAAAACCAGTAGGCACTTTGACTGCTCCTCCTCCCAGCAACATGAGCACCCCAGTCAGATTGAAATAGCTCAGCTGTCTTCACCAATGGTCATGTGACCAGGTGATAGCGGGAACTGGATTGAGATCGCCTACGGCACCAGCTCCGGGGCTGTGCGGGTCATCGTCCAGCACCCGGAGACGGTGGGCTCAGGGCCGCAGCTCTTCCAGACCTTCTCTGTCCACCGCAGCCCCGTCACCAAGATCATGCTGTCGGAGAAACACCTGATCTCAGGTAGGCTTCTGACACGCCCACGGTCACGTGACCCTGTTTGTTTGCTGAAATTGTTTACGTCTGCCAGTTTGCGCTGACAACAACCACGTGCGGACGTGGACGGTGACCCGGTTTAGAGGGATGATCTCCACCCAGCCGGGATCCACGCCCCTCAGCTCCTTCAAGATCCTGAGCCTGGACGACGTGGACGGACACGGAGGCTGCAGCGCAGGCACCGAGATCGGTACCAGAACCCAACCATGAACCCCTTTTCAAAGACCCCGTCCATGATCACGCTGCACAACGAATCCGCCTTCAGCTTTCCCGTTGTTTCGTGGTCGAGTGTTAGTCTAAGGCAGTGTTTCTCAAAGAGTGGTCCGCGGACCACCAGGGGTCGGCAGGCGGCCCCTAGTGGTCCGCAAGGTGACATGTAACAATCACCTTTAAAATTTTAAATCACCTTTAAATTTCAATATTTAAAATGATCCAGGTCCGTATGGAGAGAGAGACGAGCAGCAAGTGTTCATCCAGAGGGTGGTCCCAGACACCGACAAACTGTACGTCAGGCTCTCGTCCAATGGGAAGAGGTGAGTGGACTCATCAGCTGCTTCCTGTCTGTGTCACTCTGAAAAAGGAAACAACGTGTGTGTGTTTTCAGGGTGTGTGAGGTGCGCTCAGTGGACGCCACCTCCATCACGGCGTTCATGGTCCATGAGTGCGAGGGCTCGAGCCGCATTGGCTCGCGTCCTCGCCGCTACCTGTTCAGCGGCCACAGCAACGGCAGCATCCAGATGTGGGACCTGACCACCGCCATGGACATCGCCGGCAAGGTGGACATCAGAGGTGAGCCTGGCGCGGCGGGCCTGGGTCTGAGGGCTGTGATTGGTCACTGAGCAGCGTGCGCTCTCGTCTGGCAGCACTAGGAGGACCAACGGAAGAGGAGCTGCTGGAGCTGTTGGACCAGTGTGACCTGGCTCTGACCAGAACACCTGACAGCACGCCCAGGGCCTCCACCTGCAGGTACACACTCCTGAGGCTCGCCGCCATCGGGCGAGGAGCGGCGACGTCACATTTGCCTCGGTTTGAGATCGCGAGCAGCCGGTTGGTCAAAGGTCTTTGATGTTAACATCCTGACTTCCTGTCCCAGCCTTCACTCTCAGGTCAGCGACTCCTTGAGGGCGGAGCGTCTCCTCTCAGCAGGAGGGCGAGGAGCCTCCGGTGTTTCAGGCTCGTCCGCCTCCCTCTGTGGTAGCCTCCCTCGTCAGGTACCGCCCCTGGCGACCCCCAGCAAACCGCTCAGAGATCTGGGCCTCTTGGCCGGAACTACGCTTGGGCCGCAGACCCTCGCCGTCCCTCCGTACACCCACAGTTCCGGCCCGGCCCACTCCTCCAGCCCAGTGCCCGGAAGGTTGGACAGAGATGGGTTCGTTCGGAGGGGGAGCTTTGTGGAGCGCTGTCAGGAACGTGCCAAAGGTTCCGAGGCAGCAGGCAGTGCAGGGTTTGGCACACTGCCAAGCTCCGCCTCCTCAGAGAGCGTGAGGCGGAGCTTGGCAGTGTGCAGCGAATTGGAGGCCAGATTTGGACTCAGGACCCCCACCATGTTCTCAATGTCACCGGGGCCACGCCACTCTCCAGGAACACCTTCGCCGTCACACAACAGAAGCACGCCCACATCGCCATCCAGCCCCACCCCTCCTCCACCTGTAAGCCCCAGCAGGTTACATACAGCTGTGTCACCTCGCCGTGGTGCCCCTTCATCTGCTGTTAATCCAGCGTCTGCTGAGAGCCCAGCTGGTCCAGACAGTCCCGCCTGTGCCCCCTCCACCAGCCCCAAACCACACATGAATGAGACCAGCTTCTGATTGGTGCACACATACAGTTGGCGTTTCCTGCTGGCTTTGACCCTGTTCTTACACAGACTCTAGTGGACAGCCAATCACGTGTTGCTAGTGTTGCTGCTGGTTGTTTGTCAGAGCTAACTCGTTAACTTGTAAAAAAAAAAAAATTAAAGGTGAGTCAACAAAAATGAAATCCTTAACTCTTGCAGGTAAGAGTAAGATTGCAAGTCAATTCGTCAGATTAACTGGGTATGCTAATGAGGGAAAGATCGAGAATAGCTTGTAGGGATGGGCGGGGCTTAGCCTCTAGCTTTGATTCCATTTTGTAGCCAACAGAAACTTTGAGTATTTCTAATCACATTTTCTATAAAAGTGTATAGAAACTTTATTTTTATAACTTGTCTGACATCTTCCAGTTTAGTCTTTTGAACATAAATTCTGTGATGAGCACAAACGTGTCGTCTGGCCATTCATTTCACTCCAGAGTCAATGCAAACGTTTCAGCCAATCAGGTTTCAGAAGGTGACGACATAGTGGGTGGAGTTTAAGATGCCTTCGTTTGCAGAGGGAATGGGGCGTGTCGCGGCGTCACTATTAAATTGGCGGGAGGGGTTTATTTGAATTTAAATCCCGCCACTGAGAAAGGGGTCGGGTTTCTGGTCTCTGAAGCTAAGCTAAACTAAGCTAAGCTAAGCTAAGATAAGATAAAATAAGCTAAGCTAAGCTAAGCTAAGCCAAGCCAAGCTAAACTAAGCCAAGCCAAGCCTCCGTCAGCAGAGGGCTCTGACTAACCTTTGCGGCTTTTACGTAACTGTGGCGCGGTCCTCGTCACTGTGATTATCGCTGTTGATTACCTATTTCGTTGCGTCCTCCTTAAGCGTTAGAGACGTTGAAGAGAGTGTGCTGTGATGGCTGAGGGAGCGGACAGCGCTTCAGGCGTCGTCGCGAAGAGAAGACAACCAGCGGCGGCGAGGAAGAGCCGACTGAGCCAGCAGAAGAAGAGCCCCAGCAGCCGGGTACGAGCTGGCTAACCCAGCTAACCGTTAGCCTTCACGGCTCGGTATCGCGAATGGCGTTTCAGGGACGTTTTATCGAAAGTTTCCAAGAACTTTAAAGAAAAACAACTCTGTTTCTAAACGTCTGTTTCTAAAGTTCTGTGTGGTTGATTTCAACTTGTTTGGTAACTTAACAAAACTTTCACATCAACAGGTAACTGTTGAGTTAAAGTCACCGATGTGGATAATGTTATGAAGTTCGGTTCCTTCACCTTCTTATCTATCACACTGACGATATGTTTTCAAAAACTGGTGATTATATAATTGTGATTATATAATTGTTCCCATATAGAATAGAATGCCTTTTATTATCATTATACACCTTTTACATGTACGAGATGAAAAGCAACTCCATCAGTGCTCCATCAGGGGATTCTGTGGGGGTTCAGTGCATGTGAGAGTTCAGTACGGTTATGGCTTTTGGGAAAAAAACCGTCTGAGTCTGTTGGTCTTTGCTCTGATGTGCCTGTAGGCCTTCCTGAGGGCATCAGGTCAAACGGATCAAAGCCAGGGTGGGAGCTGTCCTTGGAGATGCTTTTTGCTCTGCTGAGGCAGCGGGAGGTGTAAATGTCCATCAGGGAGGGAGGGGGCAGCCGATGGTCTTCTGCGCCACCTTCACCACCCTCTGAAGCCTCTCTGGCAGCCATGGCGCAGCTGCCGAACCAGACTGTGATGCAGTAGGGTTAGGGTTAGAAGGTCAGCAGCAGGATGGAGTCCAGGTTTGGTCCTGAGGACCCTCAGCAAGTGTAGCTGCTGCTGGGCCTTCTTGATGACCACTGTGATGTTGTCTGTCCAGGAGATGTCAGCGGACATGAGGATCCCAAGACACCGGAAAGTGTGGACTCTCTCCACACACTCTCCGTTGGGCTAGGTCGGTGCTGTGCCTCCTGAAGTCCACAATGATCTCCTTGGTTTTCCTGGTGTTCAGAGCCAGGTTGTCCTCTGAACACCAGGGTCCCAGCTTAGGACCTCCTCTGTAGGCTGCTTCATCTCCCTTTGAGATGAGACCGACCGCTGTAGTGTCATCAGCAAACCTGACAGTGAGGTGGTTGTTGTGGGCCGGACTGCAGTCGTGGGTGTGGAGGCAGTAGAGGAGGGGGCTCAGCACACAGCCCTGTGGGGAACCGGTGCTCAGCGTGCGGATGGAGGAGAGGTAGGGGCGGAGTCTCACAGCCTGGGGCCGGATGGTTAGGAAGTCCTTTATCCAGCCACATGTGAGAGGCGGGAGGCCCAGAGTGTCCAGTCTGGTGGTGGGAATGTCGGGAATGATTGTGTTGAAGGCGGAGCTGTAATCCACAAGGAGCATCCGGGCGTAGCTCTGCTGCTGCTCCAGATGGTTCAGCACAGAGAGGAGAGCTACAGCGACCGCGTCCTCCGTGGATCTGTTTCTGCGATATGCGAACCGGTAGGGTCGAAGTCTGGGGGAGACGGTCCTTGATGTGTTGGAGAAGCAGTTTCTGGAAGCACTTCATGATTCCCGGAGTGAGGGCCACAATATGAAGGGTGAAGCGCAGAGAAACGGTACAAGTGCCCGGACACCTTTAAGCTGTGCTCGTGGTTTACACCTTTGGCTCTGGACCGTTTTTAAACAGCTGGACGGTGAAATTTCTTTGTGTTGTGTTTCAGGTGAGTTTGGAGAAAGTTCTGGGCATCACCACAGCTAGCGGCAGCGCTTTGACCTCTGACCCCAACACGGGCCTGGTGGCCTATCCTGCAGGGTAAGCTCCGCCTCCTCCAGCCTCCTCTAGCTTCCATCCCAGCGTTGATTGGAGCGCTTCTGTGTTTCAGGTGCGTCATCGTTCTGCTTCACCCAAAGAAGAACAAACAGACTCACATCATCAACACGTGCAGGTAGCTCGCACACAGGCGTCCACGCGGCGTCCGCACGGCGTGTTCACACATCCGTTGACTTTACACCTGAATGGCAGCTTGGAAAACAGCCTGACCAGGACTGTGATCACAAACAGGCAGTTTGAGGAGCTCTGCTGTCGGCCATCTTTGTTTGGTCTCAGTGCTCTGACCGGTTTGGTGTGACTGGTTTGGTGTCAGTGCTCTGACTGGTTTGGTGTCAGTGCTCTGACTGGTTTGGTGTGACTGGTTTGGTCAGTGCCCTGACTGGTTTTGTGACTGGTTTTGTCAGTGCTCTGACTGGTTTGGTGTGACTGGTTTGGTCAGTGCTCTGACTGGTTCTGGTGGTGTGTTTCAGGAGGCCGTTCAGCGCTCTGGCCTTCTCACATGATGGGAAACACCTGGTGACTGGTGAGGTAAGAACTGGGGTCGCCATGGCAACCGATGCCTCACCCTTTGCTACACTTGCGTTCTGCTCAGCTGCTGATAAATTGGCTGCCTGGCTTTCTGACTGTTGAGACCATCTTTGAACCTGTGTTTCAGAGTGGTCACAAGCCCTGCGTGTGTGTCTGGGAGGTGGGCGGAGCTAAGGTGGCGGAGGTTCAGTCTCATAATTATGGCGTCTCGCACGTGGCGTTCTCCACCAACAGTCAGTACATCGTCTCCGTGGGATACCAGCATGACAAGACTGTTAGCGTGTGGGACTGGAGGGTGAACACACACACACACACACTCACTCACACACACACACTTAGTCTTAAACTGTTTTGGTGTTCATAGACCTGTGTGTGTGTGTGTGTGTGTGTGTGAGCAGAAAGGTTCCATCGTTGCGTCCAACAATGTGTCCAGCAGGGTCCTGGGCGTCTCCTTCTCTCAGGACAGCAGCTACTTTGTGACAGCAGGAAACAGACACGTCAAGTTCTGGTACCTGGACGCTTCTAAAGAGCAGAGGGTAGAGCACAGACACACACACACACACACACACACACACACACACACACACACACACACACACGCCTCTAAAGAGCAGAGGGTAGAGCACACACACACACTCTCTCTCACACAAACACACACACGCCTCCATCACCCTCTTCTGTGTCCAGGTCAACACAGCGGTGCCTCTAATTGGGCGCTCAGGGTTGCTAGGAGACCATAGAGCCAGCGTCTTCTGCGGGGTGGCGTGTGGGCGTGGCCACACGGCTGGCAGCACCTTCTGCATCACCAGCTCAGGTGTGCTGTGTCTGTTCAACAGCAGCCGCCAGCTGGAGGCGTGGGTGGACCTCAAGGTCAGTGAGCTCACATGCATGTGCACGTGCACGCCCGCGCCTGCATTAACACCTGGGCCCTGCAGACGGCGTCGGCGAGCTGCCTGGTGGCCAGCGAGGACCTGGTGTTGTGCGGCTGTGCTGACGGGGTGGTCAGAGCCTTCCGCCCGGACAACCTGCGGTACGTGGCCACGCTGCCGCCGCCGCACCAGCTGGGCGTGGCCCTCAGCCAGGAGCACAGGTACCCCTAGAGCCTCCACGCCGCCGCCAGCACGTCCTGGTGTCCTGCTGCTGTCCTGAGTGTCCTGCTGTCCACAGCAGCCTGCCACCTGCTGCTCCCGGGGCCCACTACCCACACACCCTGGCTCTGACCTTTGACCCCAGCGCCAAGCAGCTGGCCTGCGTGTACAGCGACCACAGCGTGTACGTGTGGGACGTTGGCGATGTGAGAGGCGTGAGGAAGGTGTACTCGGCTCTGTTCCACAGCAGCTCCGTGTGGGGTCTGGAGGTGAGCAGCCCACAGCAGCACCAGCATTACCGTACTGTCTGGACCAGAAGGGCCACCTTCTTTTCAGACTCTGGCTGGGCTGCAATTTAGAATGTGAAATGATTACAATATTTACGGTAATTTCACATGTTGCTTATTTTCACACTGACAAGGAGATCTATGCTTTAGATTTACTGCTAACGTATAAGACTTTGGAGAAAGACGGAACAAAAAAGACCAAGAGAAAATCAGATTCTACAGATTACAGAAGTCGTGAAAAATGCAGCCGAAAACAGAAAAAAGAGGAAGCAGTGCTTCCTCTTCCTCCGGTGCTGACGGAGTTGTTCAGAAGCGACACCGAGGAAGAAGAACTCCATGGATTTTAGTGATTTGAAGTGAGGTGGAGTTTGGTTCTTCATGCTACAGTTATCTGGATAACTATTAATGTTACGTTAACATACCAGACACGTATTCAGGTGGTTTGTTGGTGCTTCATGTAGCAGAATAACCATCAATGTGCTACCTTAGCATAGCGTACACCTGTTCAGCCTGGTGGTTTCTAGTCTGTTATTGTTAGAACTTGATGAAAGATGATGAAATGTCTGTTCTTGGTCTCAGATTTTGTAAAACTGACCAAAAATATCCTGATTCGACTTAAATTCGGAACAATACGGTACCTCCAGAAGTAGCTGTGTTCCACCAGACCTCCAGAGATCTTGACTTCCGGTGTTGACCTTAGCTGACCTTTGACCTGTCTTCTCTCCTCAGGTGTATCCAGACCTTCCCGACCGCTCTCAGTCCTGTCTGCCACCATCTTCATTCTTCACCTGTTCCTCCGACAGCACCATCAGGCTGTGGGACACCGGCCCCCCCACCGACCACAGAAACCTCTTGAGCCATGTAGGAGCACACTGCTGCAAGGGCACACCGCGTGCACATTAACCAAGAGCCTGTTTGTCACTTCCTGTGTGGTGCTCAGGATCTGCTGAAGGTTGTGTACGTGGGGGAGAAGACGGAGGCGGAGGCAGCTGGAGCAGATGGGAAGGCTGGGGTCCGAGCGTTGGAGATCAGCCCTGATGGACAACACCTGGCAGCAGGAGACCGCTGTGGAAACCTGCAGTAAGGCTCCTGAGGGCCACAGCTTGGAGAGGTGGTCTCTAAGCTGACCTGTGTGTGTGTGTGTGTGTGTGTCAGCATCTTCAGTCTGGACTTCCTGGAAGAGCAGCTGAAGATTGAGGCTCATGACTCGGAGGTGTTGTGTCTGGCCTTCTCCCCCACGTCCACAGGTGAGTCCTCCTCCTCTGTTGATCTTCTGGGTTCCTCTGCACTCTCCAGGTTTGTTGAAGAAGCTCCAGACGGTCCCTCTGACTCTTTTAGGTGTGAAGCTCCTGGCCTCGGGCAGCAGAGATCGGCTGATCCACATCTTCAACGTGGAGAAGAACTTCAGTCTGGAGCAGACCCTGAACGACCACTCCGGCTCCATCACCGCCGTCAGCTTCACCGGTAACCTCCGCCGCACCCTCAGGACCGCGTGCAGCCGCCGGCATTGTCAGCGCTGACCTGTCCAACCTTCCTTCCAGGCCAGAGTCCAGATGTTGGGATGGTGAGCTGTGGAGCTGACAAGAGCATCTACTTCCAGACGGCTGAGCAGGTCAGTCCAGCATCTTCTCCTCTGCCAGCGGGAGGAGCTGGTGAGCCACAGCAGCTGTCTGTGCTGTCTTCCAGACTCCAGGAGGTTTGCAGTTCTCCAGGAGCCACCACGTGGTGGAGAAGGCCACGCTCCACGACATGGACCTGGACTCGACCAGGAAGCATGTGGCCATCGCCTGTCAGGACAGAAACATCAGGTCAGGGACCAGGAGCATCAGTAGGGCAGTCGCTAATATTACAATAATCCTCCCTCACCATTCTTTTCATATTTGCCATTATCATCAATTATTTATTTGTTCCACAAAGATGCATAAAATAACCATGAGTCATCGTATTGCACCTGCCGCAGCACGCAACATCACCGTGGCAACCACATGTTGGGTGGCAAGCTGTGGCTAGGATAATGTGCCACGGCTAGGATAATGTGCCACGGCTAGGATAATGTGCCACGGCTAGGATAATATGCTATGGCTAGGATAATGTGTGTGTGTGTGCTCAGAGTCTACAACGTTCAGACTGGGAAGATGAAGAAGTGTGTGAAAGGCTCGGCGGGTGATGAAGGAGCTGTGATCAAGGTAGCGGTCCATCAGATCATCAGCAGTCTTTGAAGAACGGCTGTCCTGGTTCACGTCTTCCTGGTGCTCTCAGGTCCAGATGGATCCTTCGGGCTTGTTCTTCGCCACCAGCTGCTCAGAAAAAACCATCTCCATCTTTGACTACGAGTCAGGAGAGCGCATCTGCACCCTGATTGGACACTCTGGTCAGCTGCTCACCTGATACAAGTCACTAGAATGTAAAGCTGTTGTTTACACACCTGGATGGTTTTGCTTTCCTGGTCTGGTCTGCTGGTCTGCTTTCCTCAGAACTGGTCAACTGTATGAGGTTCAGTCAGGACTGTCGACACCTCATCACCGTGTCAGGAGACAGGTGAGCTTCCAGGACCAGCAGTTACTGCTCACCGGTGAGCAGTACTCCAGAGAGTCATCAAGAGTGGAATTAACTGTGTGTGTGTGTGTGTGTGTGCGTGTGCGCGCGCGCATAGCTGTGTATTCATCTGGCGGCTGGACTCTCCAATGACGAGGAGAATGAGGAAGAGGCGGAGCTTAAGACTTGCTGCTGGACCGGAAAGCTGCGGTCTCAGACCTCAGATCAGGTGGGTGTGTGTGTGTGTGTGTGTGTTGGTCAGACTGAAGTCTTTGTGCTGACCTGGTGGTTGTCGCTCCTCAGGAGGGAGACCTTTGTCACCGTACCCTCGTTTCCGCCTCAGGAAGAGGAGGAGGAGGAGGCTGACGTGGGTACTCCCGCCAGGCTGGAGGTGGTTGAAGGTGAGGGGCTGGATGGTGGCGCTGCTGATGCCTCGTTGGTGTGGGTTTGATCCACTAACGTGCGTTTGAAGCATCACTTCTGTCATGTCTGTTCTGATGGAGTTCAGCAGCGCATCCACAGGGGGGCGCTGTTGGCCCTGACCCTAAACAAACGAGCTGCTCTTGTTCTGTGGTCCGCTGGGGCCGTTCTGAGCGTCGCCATCCTGTGGAAGGTTTGACGTGATGCAGTTTGTCCTGTTAGAGAACATTTTGTATCTGCTTGGAGCCTAAAAAGTGTTTGTTTCAGATCCTCCGCTGCTTCAGACCAACGGGAAGATGCCCATGTGGTTCAGGAGGCTGGTGAGTGGAGGTTCTCTGCTCATGGAGCTGTGTGTCCGCCAGCGTGTTCTCACACGTGTGTGTGTGTGTGTTCAGCAGGGTCAGGGCAACGCTTCAGCCCTCAGCCAATCAGAAGCTGAACCCCGCCCGGTACGGTGTCGCTGGGCGGAGCGAGCGGAGCCGGTGATCATCTGCTCCAGCAGTTCGCCCAGCAGAGAGATGGAGGACGATGAAGAGGAGGAAGATTTCCACCCTCAGAGTCTGGAAGAGCTGCTGGGTGAGGAAGAGGAGGATGAGGAGGAAGGAGAGAAGCAGGCGGGTGTGGGAGGGGCAGGCGGGAGCTACGTCCTCTACGACACCAACGCCTACTCCGACAGGTGAGCCTCCAGCTCAGGTGTGGAGGTCAGCTCAGCACAGGTCATGACCTTTGGACCGCTGTCTTCTTTCAGGGATTTCACTGTGGAGGGCGTGGCCAACCCTCAGCAGCTGGAGAGCAAAGGTCAGGGGGCGGAGCCAGCGTGGAGCGCCCATCTGAGTGCGGACTCCAGCATTTCTGACGGCTCAACAGGAAGTCTGGAGCAGCAACCTGATGCTGGTCAGAGCAGCTCCGCCCTCTTCACCTGTGATGGCGGGAGCTGCTGGGGCACTTCCTGTTTTCTCTCTGCACTTCCTGTTTCAGACACGGACTCTCTGAGCCAGGGCAGCTCTGCTGGGAGTCTGGAGGAGAACCACCTTGGCGCTCTGGCCTCCAGCGGCAACCAAGGTAGCAGGCCTCCTGAAGTCGCCGTCTGCTCGCCGTCTGCTCGCCGTCACTCATGTTGCCTTGGTGATTCCAGAGAAGTTTGACACGGACCTGAGGAGCCTGCAGCCTACTGAGGAGCAGCACTTCCTGAACCCGCGCCTCAGCATATCCACACGCTTCCTGGCCCGATTCCAGGACAGAATCAGGTCAGCCTGGCCACAATCCTCAGAGGCCCACGGCTCCGCACACCTGTCACACACACCTGTCTGTCTGCATCATTTCAGGGCGTGGCCAACCAGAGCGCCGCCTGGGTCCCTTCCCACCAGCATCTCAGAGGAGAACATCAGCAACACATCGGTAGGATCACACTAGGATCACACCTGGATCACACTAGGATCACACCTGGATCACACTAGGATCACACCTGGATCACACTAGGATCACACCTGGAACACACTAGCAGTACACCTGGATCACACCTGGATCACACTAGCAGTACACCTGGAACACACCTGGATCACACTAGCAGTACACCTGGAACACACCTGGATCACACCAGGAACACACTAGGATCACACCAGGAACACACCTGGATCAGACCTGGATCACACCTGGAACACACCTGGATCACACTAGAAATACACCTGGATCACACCTGGATCACACTAGGAACACACCTGGATCACACTAGGATCACACTAGGATCACACTAGGAACACACCTGAATCACACCAGGAACACACCTGGATCACACTAGAAATACACCTGGATCACACCTGGAACACACTAGGATCACACCTGGATCACACTAGGATCACACCTGGATCACACTAGGATCACACCTGGAACACACTAGCAGTACACCTGGAACACACTAGCAGTACACCTGGATCACACCTGGAACACACTAGGATCACACCTGGATCACACTAGGATCACACTAGGATCACACCTGGAACACACTAGAAATACACCTGGATCACACCTGGAACACACTAGGATCACACCTGGATCACACTAGGAACACACCTGGATCACACTAGAAATACACCTGGATCACACCTGGAACACACTAGGATCACACCTGGATCACACTAGGATCACACCTGGATCACACTAGGAACACACCTGGATCACACTAGGATCACACCTGGAACACACTAGAAATACACCTGGATCACACCTGGATCACACTAGCAGTACACCTGGAACACACCTGGATCACACTAGGATCACACCTGGAACACACTAGAAATACACCTGGAACACACTAGGATCACACCTGGATCACACTAGGAACACACCTGGATCACACTAGGATCACACCTGGAACACACTAGAAATACACCTGGATCACACTAGCAGTACACCTGGATCACACCTGGATCACACTAGGATCACACCAGGAACACACCTGGATCAGACCTGGATCACACCTGGAACACACCTGGATCACACTAGAAATACACCTGGATCACACCTGGATCACACTAGAAACACACCTGGATCACACTAGGATCACACCAGGATCACACCTGGATCACACCTGGATCACACTAGGATCACACTAGGATCACACCTGGATCACACTAGGATCACACTAGGAACACACCTGGATCACACCAGGAACACACCTGGATCACACTAGAAACACACCTGGATCACACTAGGATCACACCAGGATCACACCTGGATCACACCTGGATCACACTAGGATCACACTAGGATCACACCTGGATCACACTAGGATCACACTAGGAACACACCTGGATCACACCAGGAACACACCTGGATCACACTAGAAACACACCTGGATCACACTAGGAACACACCTGGATCACACTAGAAACACACCTGGATCACACTAGGAACACACCTGGATCACACTAGGAACACACCTGGATCACACCTGGATCACACCTGGATCGCACTAGGAACACACCTGGATCACACTAGGATCACACCAGGAACACACTAGGAACACACCTGGATCACACTAGGATCACACCAGGAACACACTAGGATCACACCTGGATCACACCTGGATCACACTAGGATCACACCAGGAACACACTAGGATCACACTAGGATCACACTAGGAACACACCTGGATCACACTAGGATCACACCAGGAACACACCTGGATCACACTAGGATCACACCTGGATCACACCAGGAACACACCAGGAACACACCTGGATCGCACTAGGAACACACCTGGATCACACTAGGAACACACTAGGATCACACCAGGATCACACTAGGAACACACTAGGATCATACCTGGATCACACCTGGATCACACCAGGATCACACCTGGATCACACCAGGATCACACCAGGATCACACCTGGATCACACCAGGATCACACCTGGATCACACCTGGATCACACCAGGAACACACCTGGATCACACTAGGATCACACCTGGATCACACTAGGATCACACTTGAGTGACAGTAAATGAGTGATCCTGTTGTCATTTATCAGATTTCACTTTCAGGAATCAAGTTTGTGTTTGTGGTTAAATCGGTGCTGTTGTTTCAGGCGAGCTCTGACTTGAGCAGCGAGGTCATTCCACAAGAACACACTCAAGGTGAGTGTGTGTTCAACAGGAAGTGTGTGTTCAAAGCGGAGTGAGACGAGTCCATGACAGCTCTATCGGACGGGAAACGAGTTGGTGTCAAATAGATTTTTTTAAATTACACACGTTTATGCACAGCCGTGTGTGTGTGTGTGTGTGTGTGTGTGTGTGTGATCACAGTGAAACGCCGCTGCTCGCTTCTTCGTCGTAGCGCCTCTTTTACAAATTCCCATCAGCCCCTTCGCCACCCTAGACGACACACTGTGGTGGTCGTCCAGTGCAACAAAGCGCTGAGAGGTGTGTGTGTGCGTGCGCGCGTGTGCACGTGTGCACAGGGGGTGTTTGTCTTTTCTCTCACAGGGTTCAGGGCTCACGCTGTCGTCTCTTTGTTTCCATTTGCTCGTGTCTCTCCAGCTGATGTCGCCTTGTTTTCTCGTCCAATTAGACGTCTCCTCCAGGACTCAGGGTGGCGGCGTGGCGGCGGGGGGGTACCTGGGCACCACGGCCAGTTCCAGGGCCAAACTGTGCTCTGAGCTCCTGCCTGAAGGTCACGACCTCCTGGGCTCCGGGGTCGACCCCCACCAGGAACAGAGGCGGTATGCCAGTGAAGAATGGCGAGCTTCAGTGTCATCGGCAGGTTTTTACCTTTGACCTTTTCTTCGTTCAGTATCGTCTCGGCTCAGAGCGTCCAGGCCACACCCACTGATGTGATGTCACTCGGCAGCAGCGGGTGTAGCATCAACGGTAAAGAGACGGTGCAGACCAATCAAAAGCAGGACCTTGTCCAAAGCCCCGCCCCTCCTCAAGTACCCGCTCTTGTTGCAGGTTTCGGCACCTCTGATGCGTCGCTGACGCTCCTTGAGTGTCAGCGGCTTGCTGATGAGCTCAAACAAGTGGTGAGACGGGCTGTGGGCTTCCACCAACAGGTGAACTTCCTGTCCGACGCGTCCTTTTCCTGTTTGACCTTAATGTCTCGCTGATGAAACTCCTGACTTTGCGTCTGCAGCTCAGCGTCTCGCTGGACGCGTCGGAGTCGCGGCACCAGAAGGCGGCTGTGCTGCAGGAGGCCTTTCAGGCTGCTACCTGTGAACTGCAGGGGGCGCTGCAGCCCCCCGGGGGCCAGCTGGAGGATGACAGGCTGATGTTCCTGCTGGAGAAGTACTCGGACCAGCTGGTCCAGGTGACCCAGAACAAACTGAGCCGGCTGTGAAGCTGCTGCCGAGGCTGGAGGAGGTTTACGTTCTGCAGCCGCCCTCAACGTCAGTATTCCATTTAAGCACCTTTGAGGCCGTTTCAGTCTTTTATGTCACGTTTGTAAATATATTACACGTTTTTAGTTGTTTTCAATAAAGATTTAATGTCTGTTTTACATTTTTCTGCAGAGTAAATTTTTTTAGTTTCCAGATAAACGTTAACGTTCAGTTTTAGACTTTTGAAGGTTTCTCCGTTAATCAGATGTCCTTTAAGCCAGATCTGAGCAGAAATGTTCAGTTTATTCATGTTTTCTTTCTTTCAGCTGCAGCCACATTTCAGATCCTTCAGATCCAGATCAGAACAGATCCATTCCAGATCCAGAAGGTTACAAACTCATAAGCTCCTCCCCCTTTATTTTAGCAACATGATCAGAAAAGTTCAAACTGTTTACAGGACGTGATTGACAGCTGAACGGGACAGTGTGGGCGGGGACTCCAACCACAGCTAGCATTCCAGCCATTAGCACGTGATACGGTATAAAAGCGTTAACGTTTCAATGCCTTTCTTTACTTCCTGGTGAGCTTCTGGCTGGAAATGTTTAGCTTAGCTTAGGCCAGTAGCGTTCGATCGTTAGCAGGTTCGCTAACCGAGTTACAGATATGACAAAACCAAATCGTTAAAGTATCGGCAGTTTCATCTCATAGTAACATTTTCCAAACAGTAACAGACGCGATACTGAGCACGGCCGTGGTGCACGTCTGCAGCGGTGTGAACCGCTAGCATAAATGTTGTTACCACAGTAACGGTCATTGTTGCAGGTTTCCAGCACTTGCGTTATTCGGCCTCGTTCTCGTCTCCACCGCGGTTGAAATGTCGTCTGCTCAGCTTCTCCGGGTCATGTGACGCCATGTCACTAAAGTCCCGGAAGATGTCCTGAAACGTCTCATCGTCTCCTGGCAACAAAGTCACATGATCAGTGGTCAAAATGGCTCGTTTGTGAGTCGGCGGCGGCGGCTAACCTGCAGATCCGAACACGCCTTCTGAATCTCTCATTTCTTCGTTCATCCTCGCCATCCTCAGCCTGAAACGCCAGGAGAAAAACTACTGATGCTAGGCTATGCTAATCACACACCCAAGCCACTTCCTTTCACAGAACTCACAGTGTGACGATGTCGGCGTGGGCCGTTTCCACGGCGATGGCCAACGGGTCCTGACCCGTCTCGTCAGCAGCGTACTGATTGGCTCCTCTCTTCAGGAGCAGACACACCTGACTGCAACCACCAATGAGATGCAGTGGGAGTATTCTTATTTCAACAGGTCAGTCAGTGTGCACGTACGCGCGTTACTTTCCTCACAGTGGAGGGAAAGCTTCAGGTTTACTGACGTATTTAATAGAGCTTGGACAGTACTGAGCGGTAGTGTTGCAGTACCCAGTGTGTCCAGCGGTGGCAGCAGCGTGCAGCGCCCCCTGACCTCTCCGGTCTCGGTGGTTGATGTTGGCTCCGTTCAGCAGCAGGAACTCGCAAGCCAACAGCGACCCCTGCAGCCCAGGAGCAGAAGCGCCGTCAAACAGCCGCCGGTGGAGCCCAGTCAGGTGGCCCATCTTACCCCGAGAGCGGCGGCGATCAGCGCCGTCCGGCCCTCCTCGCCGCTGAGGCTCCGGTTGACCTCCGCTCCCTGGGCCAGCATTGCTGCCATGGCGACCAGGTCCCCCGCCAGCGCAGCCCGATACAGACCGAGGCCCACGTCTTGGTCCTGACCTGAAGCAGACGGTGGGCGTTGAGGGGCGTGGCCGAGGAGCACGTGCAGGAGGCGGCGTGGACTCACCGTCCCAGCTGCCGTTCCGCACGAACCTCTTGTCCACGTACTTCTGCCGGATCCACGACTCTTTGTCAGCCCTGAAAGAACCCCCAGGTGAGTGTCCACCTCCCCCCGGCGTCCCCAGCTGATCGCGGCAGCCTTACCGCCTGCTGTTGGCTCCGGGCTTGTCCCGTCCCTCCTCTGGACACCGCGCCTCGTAGATCCGGTTGATGACATCATTTCCCAGAACGCCCAGCAGCTGGAGAGTTTGAGCGGGTCAGTAATTTCGGGGTTAAAGGTCGTTTCCATGCTGCGGGAGTTTCACCTTCAGCTGTTCCGGCTCCCACCAGTCCAGCGTGAGCGACCTCACCTTGGACAGGTGGACCCCCAGACTCCTGCAGGAGGAAGCAAGCACGCCAGTTTAGCCCCGCCCCCTCGCCACCCTCCTCCGCCGCAGGTGCTCACCTGTGCACGCCCGAACACTCGATGCACAGTGTGATTCCCAGGTTGATGGAGGCCCACCGAGGCTGCTCCTGCCCACAGTCGCAGCACACCTGGTTCCCGGAGCCCCTGAGGGCCACGCCCAGAGCTGCAGGGCCCCGCCCCTGGGCGGAGTCTCCTCCAGCTGAGACCGCAGGGACCTGGCTGACCTGCAGACAGACAGGAAGGGCCGGTCTGTGGTCAGTAAAGGGACCAGCGAGCGTGTGAGGGTGGTCATGTGATCACAGGAGGACGAGGCCCTGCCTGCGCCAGGTGGCGCTCGCTTCCGTCCCGGTAGGCCAGGTCGATGCTGCCCTGAAGGGCGGCGAGCCACGAGTGCTTCAGCTGCTCCGAGTCTGCCTGCAGGACGCAGCACCTGAGACACACACACACACACACACACACACACACACGGTTGGCCTGCCCTGGAACATGAATTTACAAAATAACTACACCCATACTGATCCAGTGGGCTCAGGGCCAGACAGGAAGTCCCAGACAGGAAGTGGGCGAGCTCTGGTCTTACGTCTGAACGGACAGCAGCTCAAAGCAGAAGCGTCGCTCGAGGTTCTCCAGAGACCTGACGGCACACAGGCGCAGGTCCTGGAACAGAACCACGTCCTGGTCCTGCAGCGGAACACAAGCTTCCCCGCTTTAGCAACATAACGCTAACGTGGCGGAATGCTGCGAGCGGCGTGAGGCTCCGCCTACCTTGGGCGTCTTCCTGTACAGAAGCTGATTGTCTCTGATTGAAAACCAGCATCTGAAACACAAATATCAGTCACGCTACGGACGCAGAGTCCGGTCCGGTGCGGTCCGGTCCGGTGCGTACCTCTTCCAGGTTTTGCTTTTCCTCCTGGAGCGTTTGAACAGGTGACCCTGCAGGACGCCGCTGCTGCCAGGCAGCGGGCTGAGCGACGGCTCCCCTGACGCGTCCTGAAGGTTCCAGTAGACGGGTTATCACGGGCACCACTGGAACAGGAAGTGACATCACAGCACTGACCCTCTGCTGGACCAGCTGGTGTGCGTTCTCCAGGTCTTTCCTCTTTGCTGAGCAGTCGGTGGAGAGCTGAGACAGCTGAGGAGAGAGAACACGCCTGTTACATCACCCCAGCAGCCCCACCAGCTTCAGGTCCGCGCTCACTACCTGGGCCGCCATGGTCTTCATGGCGGGCTCCAGGTCCCGGAGCAGGTCAGAGCCTTGGTGGAAGAAGGTCACCTGGGCGTGGATGAAGGAGAACACCTGCAGAGGCAGAAGAGCAGGCTGAGCTCCGCGGCACTGATGCTAAGCTAAGCGCTAACAGCCAGCCTGACCTCTGACCCTCCTGCAAGGTTCAGAGGCTTTGGGTTCGAGTGCGTCCAACTCACCGCGTTCAAGATGTCCAGCCTCTGCTGAGTCTTGAAACTGTTGATCTGGAAGAGTGGAGCTGTTAGCTGGTGGAGGTGTGGCCTGAGGACGGAGGCGGGGCTACCTGCAGGCAGTAGTCCAGCGCAAAGTGCTGGAAGCACTTGCGGGTGGCCAGCAGCAGGTGGCTGGTGCGCTCGGCCTCGCCGCCTTTGTGGCGAGACACCTGAGCATTCTTGGCTGCCGCCGTCTCCAGATCCTCCCCGATCCGGACAAAGTCTCTCCTGGTCTGAGCCAGCGGAGGCAGGAACCTGAGACAGCAGATCAGCTGATCAGATCAGTGTTGGACCTACTGTGTGTGTGTGTGTGTGTTGGACCTACTGTGTGTGTGTGTGTGTGTGTGTGTGTGTTGGACCTACTGTGTGTGTGTGTGTGTTGGACCTACTGTGTGTGTGTGTGTGTGTGTGTTGGACCTACTGTGTGTGTGTGTGTGTGTGTGTGTTGGACCTACTGTGTGCAGAGGTTGCTCAGCTGATGGTTAATCGCTCTCTGCATCTGATCAAACAACATCTGAGGGAAGAAATCAGACGCATGAATAAAACTCTGAATCCCAGCTGAGAGCCACCGCTAGCGTTCACAAGCGTGTGTGTGCATGTGTGCGTGCTCACAGTGTGAAAGCCGACCATCTCCTGCAGACCCTGGCTGAACTGGTTTAAACAAGCCTGAGAGAGGAACCAAAAATCAGAGTAAAACGTTTGTTTTTCTCTCTTTTTGTCTTTTTCTCTGGTGACAGATCTGCTCCCAGTCTGATTCCCAGTAACTCTCAGCTCAAACCAGTGCTTCCACTGTTGGATTCAGCTCTGGCAGCTCCCAGTGGAGCGTTGTAGCTACACGATAACAGATTTAAGCAGCTCAAGGACTAAGCGGAAGCTCCGGCCTGCAGGGGGCGCTAGCCTGACCCATCAGTCATAAATACACAAAAGCCACTCTTAGCCAAGTTAGCATTAGCACGCTCCTGAGATCAAAAGCTGCCTGTTAGCAGGAGGGCTAGCCTTAGCAGTGTCCGTACGGTGACGACGCTGTGTTTCTCCTGGAACACGGACAGTTGGGTCAGACTGCTCAGAAACAGCTGATTGGCTGCGCTGTACGCTTGTCCCGCCTCCACCATCTTAGCGCACAGCTTCATCACCTGATTGGCCAAAGTAAAAAAGAAAATATACCACAGAATGAAGAAAGAACTTTGTAGTAATGGAGACAAAAATGTGCTGACAGGAGAGATCGAAAAAACTACAAGAGGACTACAAGAGGACTACATGCTTGATATTAAAGGTATTCTTTATTCTTTATGTATGTTGTTTAACAGAATTTACAGAATATAAACATAATAAAGAATAAAAGTACTTGTAGTCTCAGATGAAACAGTATTTACACAAGCAGTAGTAACTGTAGCAGTAACAGGAGGATTACTACAGTCCCACTGTACTTGTACCTTTTCCAGATGTGTCTCGAGCTCGGAAACATCTGCTTCGAACAGCTGCAGTTTGCGTCTGAAGAAAGTAAATGAGTTAAGACTCTGCACATGCGCAGTGAGGAGACGCCAGGTGGCCTTTACCTGAAGTCAGGTGAGTCTCTGACACACTCTTCGAAGTCCAGCAGGGAGTCCATGTTACTGTCAGCCGGTCACGCTGTTAATAAAGTTTGCTTTAAGATCCACATGCTAACCTTTAGCTTAGCAGTTCTGACGTCGTCCCTTATCTCAGCGCTTTCCTTTCATCCGGCCCTTTAACCTGCATCAATCGTCCATGAAAATGTGCGATTAGCTTCTTCCACGTGAGCAATCGATCGCTTCCTACGTCACTGATCCGGTGGTGCGCGTGCTCTCGTCGCCTCACAGTCAAAAGTGGTTAAAGACGCGAATTTAGTGTCTCGGAGGTAACAGCTGTCCGCATCCTGCAGCGCTGCTGTTGCTAACCGACAACTTCCAGCAAACATCCGGGTTGGCCGGGTTGAGTCATCGCGCCGCCCGGAAAACAGCGACACGCCAAGGCCAGGGGTGGAACTACACCACCAGAACAAATACTTTTTTACATTCATATATGACTTAGCGCTCTTTTTTTTTACTGCAGTATAACTACTAAATAAAGAGTAAGGATAAATATGTTAGAGGATGAGGCACACTCACTCATACTGTACAATTTATGAATATTCATTTGAGTTGGTGAAAAAAAGTTGATGAAAAAACTGTCAGAAGGAAGAATCTTTAAGTAACAAAAACAAATTAAATGTTTTTATTGACAGGAAAACAGGTAGCGTGTTCAGTAACCAATGGAAACCAGGATCACAGTGACGTTGTCAGCGCAGCCTCGCCTCACCGCCTCGCCGGCCAGCTGTTGGCAGGCTGCTTCATACCTGAGCTCCTCCTCTGTCGGTGCCGCCTCCACAAGCCCCGCCCTCTGCTCCACGCCGCCCTCCTGCAGAGCCAACAGTGGGGAGGTAAGCAGACGTGGCGATGATGCGTGCAAACGTTCTGAAACACGTGGAGGACCTGCAGGACTGCGAGGACGAACTTCACGGCTTCATCGGCTGAGAACACCTTGAACAAACCGTCACAGGCCAGGATGATGAACCTGCAGGCAGCAGACGCTCGTCAGCGGTGGCGCAGGCTGGCTGCTGCACGCTCAGGTGAGCGCTCACCTGTCGTTGGCTGTGAGCTGACACCTCCTCAGGTCCGGGGTGGAGATGACGCCGCAGCGTTTGTACTGGCCGTCGCCGATGGAGCGGGACACCTCCAGCACCCCCAGCACCCTCCCGTCCCTGACGCTGCCTCCCGCCCTCTGGATCCTCATCCTCTCCTCGTAGATGGTCGGGTTGTGTTCTTTACTGAGCGCCAGCGTCACCCACTTCTTCTGACCGCCTGCTTCTCCTGACGCCTCCATCCGACAGAGCACAGCCTGCAAGGAGACGCGTGTGCGGTGAGAAGAGCGCGTCCACCGCCAGCGGTGCAGGTCAGACCCAGCCTACCCGGCTGTCTCCCAGGTTAGCCACGTACACGACATCATCCACCGCCAGCAAACACGTCGCCGTGGAGCCGTCCTTCCAGGCTGGCTTCCTGTTTCCAGGATGAGGATGAGACAGGACATTTGACAACAGGAGACTGGTTCAACCTGCAGTGTGTCATCTTCACCACAGGAGGGCGACAAGACCACATACTCTGACTTTTGATTGGCTGTCAGCTCAGGCCAATCACAGCCATCTCTGAGCCTTGCTACACGGGTGCTAGCTGCACCTACGAAGCTAGAGCAAATATAAAAGTACCCAAACGGCTCTGACGAGCTAAATCTGAGGTTGTTTGTGTCAGAGATGTTAATCACTGACGTGGCCACCAGAGGGCGCCTGTGAGGCGTTGAAGCCTGACGTCTCCGCATCTTCTAAACGTTTTCTAAAACTCAAACCCAACCAGGGACGATGTGTTCAGGCGCTGGCTGCTGCGTCGGCTCTTACTGGCTCGAGGCTTTCTTCAGGAAGTCTTCATCCGTCTGACGGAAGGTGTCCAGCAGACATTTTCGGATGGGCTTGTCCCCATTGTCCATTTCTCCTGAAACATCAACACAGAATTCTGCTCACCAGACCCTTCGTCTGCTCCTCCAAGCCTGCACTCTGCTTACCGACGGGAAACTTTTTGGCCAGAATTTGGTGAAGATTCTCGGCTGCAAACTGAGAAGCTCGAGCGCCACCGTGACCATCGAAGACGGCAAAGTACGAAATACGGCGACTGTTGGGAGGACAGGAAGGGTCAGGAAGACGCTGGCCGTTTACTGGACGGTGGGTCAGCCCTTGGCCTCTTACAGGTGCGGTGGAAGAGCATCCAGACAGCCGCTCATGTCAGACAGCAGCACGTGAGCGTCCTGCATCTCATCGCGCTCGCCACGCCGCGCTGCCACGTAGCCCTTCAGCACAGGGAGGCCTGAAGCACAACACACTGGTCACTGCTGCTGCCAGATTTCAGGATGTAGCTGCCAACGACGGGAGGAGAAAACATGATGGTGGAAGAGCTGAAAACCTTCTTTACAAACTTTGGTCTCGCTGCGCTCCTCCTCCTCATCATCCTCTTCTTCTCGTTTTCGTTTCAGGGGTTTATCTTCCTGTCTCTCGCTCTCGTTGGTGATGTGTGGAGAAGTTGTTGAAACAGGAGCTGAAAGAAAGACAGGAATGAAAGCCAACTTTACTCTGCTGTTAAACTAAAAGTATCAGGTGCGTTTAGGTTCTATTGGACTTTACAGACATCGATGCAGGCAGAACTGTCATCGCTTCCTGGAATTACTTAAATGATTCCCGTAGCTAGAGTCAGTTTTCATCATCTAACGTCAACACAAAATACTTGAAATTAAACTGCATTCACAATTAATCTTACCGGGGGTCTGTGTTGGTTCCGGCAAGTCATCGAAAAGATCCATCCTGCTCCAACGCTAGCTAGCTAGCTAAAAGACTAGCCTCGGTATACAGCTGAGTGTTAGCTAGCTGTGGTTAACACTCAGGCAGGTTCACGCATTTAAATGATTTTATTAAACTAGTCAAAATGTTGTCACAGACCCGCGGTTAAACGCGTTCATAAGTTTAAACGTTTTTGCTAAGCCTGAAGAATAAAGATCTTCCATCTGCATCAAATACGACCAGGTTAGCCACAACGACGACAACTTCCGGAAGCTCCGGAAGTCTGTCTCGTCAAAATGAAAGTGGATTTCCCCCAAATAAATCATTTAATCATAATAGTTTAATGGATTAATCGTTAATAGTTTATTAATATATTTTCTCTTGCTTTCCCAAAACAATTTGTTACATTACACAATTGTTTACTCGTGCAATTTAATAATGTACAAAAATGATTGAAATGTTTAGAATTAAAAATGAAAAGGACTGTCAAATAAGATCAAAAACAAGATCAGTGAACGTTTAACTGTTATCTTCTGTTTTGTTTTTGTTTTGTTTTTTATTTGTTAGACTTGTCTTATAATTGTTCAATATAATCATTGAAGTATCAGTACTCTTATTGGCTAATTTTCCTTTATCGTTAGCCAATAGAAGACGAGGAGCTGCTGTTCTGTGCTTCTATTGGCTGACAGTAACATAATGCCGGGTTTTTGAGCGAAGCGAAGTTGTTTGTAACTCAGATGTCCGACACTCCCGGTGACCGTGAAGCGCACGCGAGCCGTGGAGGTGATGGATTAAAACCGGATGTGATTTGGGAGAAACTTGGTTAAACTTGGCCGCCTTTTCTGCCAGCTTCGGCCGCCATGCGCTTCTGCCTGTGGTGCGTTTGGACCAGCTGGATCTTCAGTCTTCACGGCGCTGCTGAGCATCATCCTGGCCGGGCGGAAGGAGCCGAGCCCGCAGCGCCGCCGGCTCCGCTGCGGCCGCCGGCGGTGAGGGGTCCCGGTGGGAGAGTCGGCGGGAGGAGGGCGACTGTGGACGGGTGAGCGGCTCAGACCACCACGGAGGCTCGTCCACGTCATTAACCCGAATGATGAAGCTTAATCTGGAGGTTTTCACCTCAGCCAGGTCGTTCAATCAGAATATTTGATTTAGGTAAACGTCAGTTATCTTAGTAAAAGCGGAAATAACGTCCGCGTGGATAGATTAGGGCGGATTAGCCTCTTGGCCTTTAGCAGGTGTTTCTGCTGACTCACACTTGAAAATGCCGTTTATTCATGTTTATTAATGTCTGTTCATCTGGTGATTGAACCCCTGAGATTAGCGGTTAGCGAGGTCTTCCTGCCTACAATACCACACACACACACACACACACACACACACACACACACAAAACACGTTAATCCTGGCTGACTGGTCTTATAAACTCCATCACTGCCCCCTTTCTCCATCCCTCTTTTCTCTCTCATCCCTCTCTCTCCCCTCTCTCTCCAGTGTGTGACTCTTTGTTGACTTGTTTGTTGGATTTTCCCAGAAGTTTTTCAGAGTTTCAGATAAAAAATGGTTTGTAGAACAGTAGCATCTGTGGCACACACACACACACACACACTTCCTGAAACGTGTGTGAGGTCAGTTTAACGTTTGACCTGATGTTGATCTGCTAATTGGGTTCTTTTCTACAAGTTGTTGAGGAAACACACACACACACACACACACAGGGAACGAGTGTGTGAAACCGCCGTGTTGTTTGGCACAGCTGACTCAGGATTGGCTCCGCCTCTGTCGCAGGCGCCTCTGCGGCGTTCGCTGTTGTGTCGGATGGACGTCGTCACCAAAAACCAGACGCTGCCTCAAATGTGAGTACACGTGTGTGTGACCCCCACGACTCTTTGACCTTTGACCTTTGACCTGAGCAGCAAACTTCACGTTAGCCTAGCAGGGTTTGCATGACAAGCTCGCTGAACAACAGCAGCAGTGAGGTTTAGCTAAATGCTAACCAGCCTCCTCTCTTTTGCTCTCTCTCTTTTTCTCCCCGTTCTCTCCCTCCCTCTGTCTCTCTCATCTCTTACCTACAGTCAGGTGTCCTCATCATTGCCGTCGCAACACTTCCTGTCAGCATTTCTCCCGCTGTATCCTCGTACTTTCAGAATCAGGACTGGAAACCGCCACCGGACCCGTTCGCAGCCACGTAACTGTGGCAACCGCAGCTGTTTCCACAGCAGCACAGAGCAGCTCCTCGGTCCTGAATCTAGAGGAGGAGCCGCGGACCGGACACGCGCACCTCAAACCTGAAAGGGGCGTGTCCTCGTCAAAGCAGGTGAGACGGAGAGCCGATGAGGTTTCCCGCCTGCCGAGCTGGACAGGAAGCTCCGAGGAGGTCCAGGAAGCAGCAGGTCCACACAGACCCGGTTCAAGGTCCGCGTCAGAGTCCAGGTCTGGACCTCACCCAGTGATGGCAGAGAAGAAGAAACAGCCTCTGAGGTGAGGTGTGGTTCAGAGACAAACCCAAGAATTCAAATAATTAAAGACGAGTCCCAAAAACCAGCAGGGGGCAGTCCTGCGTTCGGACAGCAGGGGGAGCTCTTTGCCCGTTTACAGGCGCACTGATGCTGTGACTGAAGTCTGCTTCCTGTCAGAGGTCCTGAGCCTGGAGGTCAGAGGTCAGAGCCAGGGTTAGGCAGGCTTTGGGAGGAATGATGGGAAATGTGGTCCGTCCCAGCAGCGTAACCACGGCGCTCCTGCTCTGTCTGGAGAGGACATGAGGGAGGCAGCAGGATCTGCTGCTCATTAGAGGAAGAGCTCTGAATCAGAACCAGCTTTTACCGCTTAGCAGCGTCACATCTCCGGAGGAAGTCGTAAAAGTTATTAACGAGGTGACATCATGTTTATGTCATTCCTGTCACCAGCAACACGGGAGGCCGGCGTGTTTTTATCAGGCCCCGGCAACGCTTCGAGTCCTGATGTTCTTTCCAGCTACGTCAACAGAGCACAGGCGTCACGTTCAGCCCTGCTAACCTGCGCTAACCCCCGGTTACCCACGCTAACCCTCGCCAACCCCTGCCAACCTGCGGTAACCCTCGCCAACCCACTCTAACCCTCGCTAACCTTCACAACCCCCGCTAACCCCTGCTAACCATCACCACGTGTTCTTGCGGCCTTGAACTAGGCATCATGTTTACAGCCATGCTAACTGTTAGCATAGCGTCACGCTGAAAGGGGAGCAGGAAGTGAACCTGTCCGGCAGAGGGCGGAAATGTTGACGTGTGTTTGGTTGTGGCAGCCTGAGGGAGGCCCAGGCTCTGCTGACGAGGAAGACTCTGGCAGCGGGAGGAAGAGGAGCCAAAATGGCCGCTGCGCTGAGGACGCACATTGAGAAGGAGAGGAAGAAGCTCTCGTCTGGGATGTCATCGGCGCTACAAAGAAGCGTGAGGAGACTGCACACGCAGGGCGGCGGGTTCGAGGTCCGCCGCCCCTCCCCCGCAGGTGGGTTCACACACAGGTTAGCAAAGAAGCTTCCAGAGAACCTGAGCAGGACCGGGAGCAGCCCCGGACCGGGAGCAGGACGTGTTCTCCGCTCAGGCTTGTTTGTCTGGATGTGCTGCTGCTGCAGTTTCCACAGCTGTTGAGCAGAACATCATCCAGATCCAGATGTGATGGTTGAATTCCTTCTGACAGGCAGATGAGCAGGAATGTTCTTCATCTGATCCAGATGTCATGTGATCAGAACCAAGCCTCCCAGACCGTCACCTTCTGCAGCTTTTCCCACTTTTCACCAAACATTCTGAAAAAATCCCCAAGTGTTTGTTGTTTATGATGCTGCGTTTTAGAAGCTGCGTTTTAGAAGCGTGTTTGGATTCTTGGGGATGTTTTGCGAGCAGTGACGGTCGCTACAGGTTTGACCACAACATTAGCTTAGCTCTGATTATCTGCCGTGTTTGTGCGTTAGCTTCCACCTACTCCAAATAAAAGCTGGATGGATCATCACGCGGTGCTGTGACGTGGATGCTAACCCCAGCCGAAGGCAGAAGTGCAGTTGTCGGAACAGTTAGCCATGGCTCTGCTAGCGATGGCTGCTTTGGTAGCTCCTGCGGCTGTGTTTGACACGCTGTGGGAGAGTGTGTGTGTTGGTGTGGTAATGAACTCGGAGACGGTGAGTTCATGGAGCTGGAATGGCTGTTTCAGATAAGGCCAGTGTTGTGATTAGAACAGGAAACAGTTCCTGTTATTGTCCAGCTGTGACTGGAGACGGCAGGAATGTGGGGGAGGAGCCAGTCAGTTGGAGGGAACGATGAGCGCATTAGCAGAGCCGCAGGGCTAACACTTCCAGGGACTTTAAACGGGACTAAACCAGATCAGACCGACTGATCCTGAGCGTCAGACAGGCAGAGTGTGTCAGGGTGGTGATGTAGTGGTGTGTGTATGTGTGTGTGTGTGTGTGTGTGTGTGTGTGTGTGTGTGTGTGTGGGACATGAGCTCATACACACCCCGCAGCAGAACCAACCAAAACAGCCGAGTGGGGGTGTGACAGCGAAACAGCTGGAAGGACTGATTACAGGTGGCAGCTAGCAGCCAGAACACAACTACAGCTGGAGCGGTTCTGCTAGAGCGGTTCTGAGTGGTTCCACCAGAGCGGTTCTGAGCCGTTCTGCCTGGGTGGTTCTGAGTGGTTCCACCTGAGCGGTTCTGCCTGAGCTTGCTGCTGGATGGGTCCGGATGTGGAGAAGCTTCTCTGGGTCTCTGGTCTGAGCTGGGCTGTTGGGCTGTTCTGGAGCAGAACCAGAGACCAGATCTGCTAAACATTTAGCTTGGAGCTGAGCCCAGACTCGCTCCCTGCTTCCAGTTATCTCTCTACCCCCTCGCTCCACCATGCTCGCTCTCTCTCTGCGTAGTGGAGTAAAAGGGAGTGTCACAGAAAGGAGGAGAGAAAACAGCCTTCCCTCTCTCGCTTCCCTCTCCCAAACACTCCCGAGAGAGAAAGTGTGTGAGCGAGCGAGCGGGGCAGGGTCAGACGTGAGCGGCTCAGGAACCGTGAGGACATGGCCTGGCTCCGCTCTTTCCTCTCGTCTCTCTCCATCCTCTCCGTCCAGCTCCTGTCAGCTGACGGACAGACGGGCGGGGCCGACAGGATCAAGGTGATGTTCACGCCCACCATCTGCCAGGTGCGCTGCAGCCAGGAGCGCTGCCGCAACTACTGCGAGCGAGGCAACGTGACCACGCTGTACAGCGGCGGCCAGGCACCCGGCGGCGCCCCCAGCCCCAGCTTCAGAGTCTGTAAGTGTGCACGTGAAGCGCTCAGACGCTCCAGGAGAGCTCCGGAGTTAGCCCACCAGGTGGCGCCACATCGCAGGATCAGGTCTCCAGCGAGCACCAACCTGCCGGTCAGTCCAGGTAGCACCGGTTAGCTTCAGGTAGCTCCAGTTATCTTAGCTTTGGTTAGCTCCAGTTAGCTTCAGGTAGCTTTGGTTAGCGCCACTTAGCTTTGGTTAGCTTCAGGTAGCTCCAGTTTGTTTCAGGTAGCTCCAGTTTGTTTCAGGTAGCTCCAGTTAGCTTCAGGTAGCTTCAGTTTTTTTCCAGGTAGCTTTGGTTAGCTTCAGGTAGCTCCAGTTAGCTCCAGTTTGTTTCAGGTAGCTCCAGTTAGCCTCAGGTAGCTCCAGTTTGTTTCAGGGAGCTTTGGTTAGCTCCAGATAGCTCCAGTTAGCTTTGAGAAGCTTCCAGAGATCTGCTCCTCCATCAGGAATGTCTCATCTCCACCTTTGATGCAGCAGCTTACTGAGGCCTCCAGCTGAACCAGCAAACAATGACATCATCGGCAGCAAACACACACACACCCAGTTTGTTTTTTGTTGTGGTGAAATCTTTGAGAGACAAAGAAGAACAAGAAGGGTGGAAGAAACAGCACCAACATGTGGCTTTCATTTAACACACACACACACACACACACACACACACACACACACACACACACAGCATCTGCTACAGCAGTTGGTGATGACATCACAGGGTTAAAAGGTCAGCCCCTCCCTCTGTCACTCAGCCTCCAGGTTTGTCTTGATTGGAAAAAAACTTTATTGAAAAAAGACCCCAACAGTTGGTCTCTCCCAGTCCTCCCAGTAGGCCCAGCTGGTCTTTGTGGGGGTGGGGTGGACTTTACTGGCCTTACTGGGTTTGTTTACTGGATCGTACCATCAGCTGGTCGCGCCGTTTCCTTCCTGCTTCTCACATTTCTCCGCCAGAGGCGGAGGAGCCCAGGCCCACCCTGCTGTCTCCTAGCAACAGCTGTTAGCAGGCTAGCGGTAAACATGATGGACGTGTGTTAGTGTTGGCCTCACGCCTGTGTGTGTGTGTGTGTGTGTGTGTGTGTGCGCTCACGTTGGCAGCGACAGTGAGACCTGGAGGGGCGTGATCAGGAAGAACGGCCCCCTGAGCCCCAGCAGTGTCCTGTTGTTGGACTTCTGTCCTTGTCCATAACGAACACCATGTTCAGGCATCAAGGTCCACGTGTGCCCCTGGCCCCAGGACCCCTTAGGCCGCAGTTCTGGCCTCTGGGGAGGGGGAAGCGGTGCGCTGTCCACTCCGTACGGTGGGGGTGGTGTGCTGCTGACCTCGACTCGGGACGTTGTGGATCGGTGGAGGGAATACTTGGAAGACCTCCTCAATCCCACCGACACGCCTTCCGGTGAGGAAGCAGGGCCTGGGGACTCGGGGGCGGGTTCTCGTATCTCCGGGGCTGAGGTCAAAGAGCTCCTCGGTGGCAGGGCCCCGGGGGTGGATGAGATCCACCGGAGTTCCTCAGGGCTCTGGATGTTGTAGGGCTGTCGTGGTTGACACGACTCTGCAGCATCGCGGGGACGTCGGGGGCGGAGCCACTGGATTGGCAGACCGGGGTGGTGGTCCCTCTCTTTAAGGAGGGGGACCGGAGGGCCTGTGGACCAGCTGTAGACCCTCAGCAGGGTCCTTGAGGGAGCGTGGGGGTTTGCCCAACCAGTCCACGTGTGTTTGGTGGATTTGGATAAGGCATTCGACCGTGTCCCTCGGGGAGTCCTGTGGGGGGTTCTCCGGGAGTATGGGGTGTCGGGCCCCTGATACGGGCCGTCCGTTCCCTGTATGACCGGTGCCAGAGCTTGGTCCGCGTTGCCGGTAGTAAGTTGGACTCGTTTCCGGTGGGGGTTGGACTCCGAACCGTTATGGACAGAGTTTCTAGGCGCAGCCGTGGTGTTGAGGTCCTGGTCACACCAGAGGTTCTCAGGCCCTGGTTCTCAGCCGGCAGGAGGCCCCCAGGAAGACCCAGGACACGCTGGAGGGACTATGTCTCTCGGCTGGCCTGGGAACGCCTCGGGATCCCCCCAGAAGAGCTGGACAAGGTGGCTGGGGAGAGGGAAGTCTGGGCCTCCCTGCTTAGGCTGCTGCCCCCCCGACCCCACCCCGGATAGGAGGAAGAAGATGGATGTGTGTGTGTGTGTGTGTGTGTGTGTGCGCTGATGCTTCTATCCTGTCTCCACAGTCGTCTGTCCTCTGCTCTGTCAGAACGGCGGCGTCTGTCTGCAGACCGATCGCTGTCTCTGCCCGCCAACCTTCACGGGGAAGTTCTGCCACATCCCCGTTACCATGACGCCCGCCACGCCCCCTTCCTCCAACGACATCGTTTCACACTCCGAGTTCCTGATGCCGCTGGGAAACAACCCGGAGGTGGCGAGCGCCGGAGGTCAGTCTGCACACGCTAACGTAGATGCTAGCACCTTTACGCTAAGCTAGGCTAGGCTAGCTAGCTGTTCATTCCCAATCAGCATGTTGAACGTGTGCAGCCCCCAGCCCGTCCATGGTGAAGGTGCGAGTGCAGCACCCCCCCGAGGCCAGCGTCAAGATCCACCAGGTCCTGAAGGTTGGTGCTGTACTTTCTGCTTCCTGTCGCTAGGCTTCCTCTTACTGGACCGTTTGTCCTTGGCTGCAGGTCTCGGGTCCTGGTCCCGGTCCCGCCCTGCAGGCGCTGGCCTCGTCCACGTCCTCGGGCTCAGCGGGTGCTCCAGCGCCGGCGGGTGGGGGTCTGCAGACGCCGTGGGGGGGCGGGAACTTCAAGCAGCAGTCTGAGTTCAAGTACTGTTTCCGAGAGGTGAAGGACGGACAGGTGAGAGGACTCAGGACAGCTTCAGGGTCCACCGCTGCTAGTCCTGAAAGTCTCTTCGAACCTGGGGGAGTTAAATTAGGGTTTAGGTTGATGGCCAAGTAAACAAACAAAAGGTTTGAATTTGGCCTAAAAGACAGTTGAAATAATGGAGATGGAGTCAGTGTCCTTCAGGACTGTCAGACAGTCACGTGATCTCTCCAGAGGGCCATGAAGATGTTCCAGAGGCGAAGAAGTGAAACATCTGCTGAGCAAACAGCAGAATCCTGATGAAGAGCCTAATAAAACATGAGGACGTTTCTCTGACATCTCCTTGGAGCTAAATACTTCATCCACCCACATTCTTGTCCTCAAAAACTACAAAGAACTACTTGAAAGTTATTTATATTGGTAATTTTTTAACTTTAGCTTTTCCAACCTTGATGATTCTGCCCTCCAGCGGCGGGATCTTGTACTACAAGTTAATGTCACCAGTTGATTAAAGATTTTTCCAAACAAAATTTTTACACTGTGTGTGTGTGTGTGTGTGTGTGTGTGTGTGTGTGTGTGTGTGTGTAGTGTAGCTCTCCTCTGCCTGGCCTCAGAAGTAAGGAAATGTGCTGCCGAGGCTTCGGGAAGGCCTGGGGCATCACCAGCTGTGTCCGCTGTCCTCAGAACACAGGTAAGTCCACACCAGATCACACTCATCATCCAGCTCCCGACCCTGCCCCGACCTTTGACCTGAGTCCCCTCTAACCTGGAGCTGAGCACAGAGCAGACGACTGTCAGACCTCTAACTCCACCCTCACGCTCTTCTTCTGTTTCCAACTTTAATCTGATTTATTTGGAAACTTCCTCCAAATCTGCTGCCCTGATTCATCTCCTCAGTCGGCTGGATTTTAAATCTCTCTTCCAATAGCGTTTTTGTCGCCCCAACCCACTAATCTTCTTCTGAGAATGAGTGATTGAAGGTCTGAGCTGGGACAGACACCATGTCCCTGATCTTCTGTTCTCCTGAAGGACACACCAACGACAGCTGTCCTGCTGGCTTCCAGCGCACCAATCACACACACTGTGCTGGTGAGTCTCACACACACTCTCACTCTGGTCCTCAGTTTGGTGTGTCAAGCTCAAACACCAATTGTTCCTGTTAAAATGATAAAACCAGAGAAGAAGAGGAGGAAGAAGAGTAACGCGCGTCTGTTCACGTGTGTGTGTGTAGATGTGAATGAGTGCCTCCTCCCTGGGCTGTGTGACAAGGGTGTGTGTGTGAACACCAGGGGGAGCTATAGCTGTGTGTGTAGGGCAGGTTTCATCCTCGACGCATCACACGGAATCTGCGTCTGTGAGTAACACACACACACACACACACATACCGCCAGCTTTGGAATGCTGCAGACTGAGGACATCCTGGATCCATCTGAGAAACAAATTGTTCAGTTTTATCTCTAAATTCTAAGCTTGAATCCGTTAGTACCGGCCTGGTCCTCCGGGCCGCTAGGGGGCGGTGTTTCCGCCGGCAGTTTCTGGAGCTCAGATGTTTCATGGAGGTCTGATGGATCTTCTGCTTTGTTCTGAGCAGCATTGAGGAGGAGCTGCTGATGCTGCCTGTTACTGGTCTGTCTGCTAGCCAGTGCCACTGCTGGTACTGGTTAACTGGTTAACAGCTGCTGTGTTTTAGACGGTTTGAATCGTGTGTGTGTGTGTGTGTGAGTTCTGTCTTGAATCCTGTTCCTGAACTGCTGCTCTTCTGTCTCTGCCTTCTTGCGTGCTGGCTCCTCTCGTCCAATCCGAGTGCAGGGATGTCGGCGCCTGTGCTGTCAGCTTGCTTTGCCCTGTTTGAGTGTGTGTTTGACCTCTGACCTCTGAGCTGGATCAGGAGATGGCCTGCTCCTGGTTCTGCATGCTGTGCTGTCCTGGTCCTGGTCCTGGCCTGAGCCGTGTCTGGGTCCCAGCCTAACTGGTGGCTTGGCCTCCTGTGTCCTCAGCCCAGATGGTGATCTCGGAGGAGAAGGGCCAGTGCTACCGGGTCCTGGGCTCCGGTCTGGGTCCCTCCTCCTGCTCGCTGCCCATCCTCAGGAACATCACCAAGCAGATCTGCTGCTGCAGCCGCGTGGGCAAAGCCTGGGGAGCCCACTGCATGAGATGCCCCTACTTTGGCTCAGGTGAGGCTGTGGAACCCAGCAGGAGCTGCGGGTTAGCCTAGCACGCTACCGGGAGCTGCGGGTTAGCCTAGCATGCTAGCGGTTAGCAACATGGCTGCAGATTAGCAGGGATTATGAAGCGTTCTTCTTCTGTGGACTCTGATGTGACGGCGGTGTGTTCTCCTTGCAGCCGCCTTTAAGGAGCTGTGTCCCGCTGGTCCTGGATACCAGTACTCAGCTTCAGCCCAGCAGTTCAACCAGAGGGTCTCGGAGCAGCTGGGGCGCCACGGCGCTCTGCTGGTAACCCACGGCAACGACAACAACCACGGTACCTGCAATTCTTTTGAAAGAATAGAGCTGTGAAAAGAGGAGGGCGACTCCCAGGGCCCTTTCTCTGAGACCCTTCAGATTCTGCTGCTAATGAAGCTAAATAGCCGAGGCCACAGCTCCGGTCTGAGGTTCGAGGCCCTGTGGTTTTGGAGGAGTTGGTTCTGCCCCCAAACTCTCCATGGCAACAGCAGCTGAGGCCTATGGGTCGTGATAAAACCACTTATCTGTCTGAACCTCTACGCCGGGCCAGGTTCTGGACTCAGACTTGCTCACCAGCCTGCTCCTCTGCTCAGGTCCTGGTTCTGGTTCCAGCAGTGGGGGAGTCTCCAGAACTCAGCAGAGCCCAGAACGCAGCACCAATCCCTCACAGAGTTCTACAACAGTTGGATCCGGTCCTGGAGTTGGATCTGGTTCTGGGGTTGGATCCAGGGCTGGAGTTGGATCCGGTCCTGGAGTTGGATCCGGTTCTGGAGTTGGATCCAGGGCTGGAGTTGGATCAGGAGTTGGATCTGGTCCTGGAGTTGGATCCGGTCCTGGAGTTGGAACTGGTTCTGTAGTTGGATCCAGGGCTGGAGTTGGATCAGGAGTTGGATCCGGTCCTGGAGTTGGATCCAGTTCTGGAGTTGGATCCGGTCCTGGAGTTGGGATCCAGTTCTGGAGTTGGATCCGGTCCTGTAGTTGGATCCAGGGCTGGAGTTGGATCCGGTCCTGGAGTTGGATCAGGAGTTGGATCCGGTCCTGGAGTTGGATCCAGTTCTGGAGTTGGATCCGGTCCTGTAGTTGGAGCTGGTTCTGGAGTTGGATCCGGTTTACCCAGGTTGGATCGTTTCTGGGTTGGATCCGGTCCTGAAGCCGTTGGGCATCTGGTTCCAGAAGCCCCCACCGGACCTCCTGCCTGAACCTCTGCCCTGCAGGCCTGTTGACCCACCTTCCTCAGGGTTCAGTCCAGAACCAGCACCCACCAGGATAAAACCAAGGTTTAGTCAGGCCGGGACAGGGGTCCAGCCAGAACTGGGTCATTCAAATGCAGGACCACAGACTCCTCCACATCACCTCAGAATAACAACGTTCCCAGAGTTCTCCCTTGATCTCCTCCTGGTTCTTCTGGACTCCTGAAGCAGGTTGGTCTTCTGCAGGAGCAGTCCTTGCTTGCAATGGTCCGGTCCAGTAATCAGCCCCGGCAGCTCCAGCTGTGGTCCAGCCACAGAACTGGATGCCCGGGCTCTGGGCCCGGTGCAGCAGCCAGTCCAACCAGCCGAGCCCAGAGTGAGTCTAGATGAGTCCAGATGAGGAAAAGGTCGGACGAGGTGACTGACCCCCACCGATCAATGCTGTGTGTGTGTGTGTGTGTGTGTGTGTGTGTGTGTGTGTGTGTGTGTGTGTGTGTGTGTGTGTGTGTGTGTGTGTGGTGTAGCACAGTGTGTGTGAAATCCTGCCAGTGTGTCTGTGGCCGTGGGCGTGGGCGTTGTGTAGACCTACCAGGTGGAAAACACACTTGTGTGTGTGAAGGATATCAGCACAACAGCCAGACATACTGCCAAGGTATTTTACAATCACACACCTCACACTCATCTACATACACAATTCTGAACACACACACTCTTAGATGTGTTTGAGGAAATAAAGTGCACGTGTGTGTGTGTAGATGTGGTAGTGTGTGCAGTCTCCAGCTGTGTGTCCTGTTGAACGGTGTGAATGCCATCGGCAGCTACAGGTGTGTGTGTCCGTCTGGGTACAGGAGCAGCAGCCCTCACACCAGCTGTCAAGGTGACTTCCTGTTTGTTTGCGCCTTGTCAATCATGTGACCCGGCTGACGCGTCTCCGCCGCGTCCTCAGGCGTGGGCGAGTGTCAGTTCAGTCCCTGCGTCAACGGTGAGTGCGAGAACGTCCCGGGCAGCTACAGGTGTGTCTGTCGCCTTGGTTACAGGCTGAGTGGAAACAAATGCACAGGTGAGACATGAAACAGGAACACACACCTTGACCTTGTTTGGGAGGGTCAGTAGGGGGCAGTGTGGAGCCATGGCAACCAGAGAACACCAGCGTTTACACCCTGATGAAGAGTCCGATTAAGATGACCCACAAAAGATTCTCTGCAGAGTAGCACACACCTCCTCCTCTCCTCTCTCCTCCTCCTCTCTCCTCTGTCCTCCTCCTCTCCCCTCCTCTTCTCCCTCTCTCCTCCTCCTCCTCCTCTCCTCTCCTCTCCTCTCTCTCCTCTCCTCTCTCCTCCTCTCCCTCCTCCTCCTCTCCCTCCTCCTCTCCTCTCTCCTCCTCCTCCTCCCTCCTCTCCTCATCCTCCTCCTCTCCCCCTCCTCCTCTCCTCCTCCTCCCTCCCTCCTCTCCTCTGTCCTCCTCCTCTCCCACCTCCTCTTCTCTCTCTCCTCCTCCTCCCTCTTCTCCTCTCCTGTCTCCTCTCCTCCTCCTCTCCCCTCCTCCTCTCCTCTCTCTCCTCCTCCTCTCTCCTCTCTCCTCCTCCTCCCTCCTCTCCTCTCCTCTGTATCCTCCTCTCCCTCTCTCTATCTCTCCTCCTCCCTCCTCTCCTCTCCCTCTGTCCTCCTCCTCTCTCCTCCCCCTCTCCTCTCTCCTCTCCTCTCTCCTCCTCCTCCTCTCTCCTCCTCCTCCTCTCTCCTCCCCTCTCTCAGATGAGTGGATGAGTGTGTGTGGACCTCCTCCAGTGTCCTGGTCAGGGTGCATCAACAATCCCAGAGACTTACTACCGCTCTGCGTCTCCTGTCAGCCTGGGTACAGGCTGCTCAACACACTGCTCTGCACAGGTGAACACACCTGAGCAGGTTGCTCCCAACATTCCTCTCCTGCTCAGGAGCACACACACACTGCTGTCTGTTGTCACGGCGACGGCTGAGGAGGCGTGTGTGTGTTTGAACTTGTGCAGACATCAACGAGTGTCGCCTGGCTCCATGCACCAACGAGCGCTGTGAAAACACACCTGGGAGCTACGCTGCGATCTGTCGCCATGGTTTCAGGCTCCAGAACGACCTGCTCAAGGTGAGGAGGGGGAGGGGAGGGGAGAGGAAAGAAACGAAGAGAGGCAGAGAGTCAAATCTACTCAGATGATCATTCACACAGCATCAGATCCACTAAAGTCTGTGTGTGTGTCTGTTTATTATTGTGTTTGTGTCTGTGTGTTCAGGCGTGAAGCCCAGTGTGTGGAACCTCTCAGTGTCCAGGTCTCAGATGTGTGTGAACACTGCGGGGTCTGGGGTGTCACCAATAGGCCTGGATACACACTGATCAACAGACAATGTGCAGAGTACTCACACACACACACACAGGCACATGCACACACACTCACAAAGGTGTGTTTCAGATGTGTGGGCCGAGTGTGGGGACAGCAGGAACCTGTCCTGCTCAGCTGTCGTTCAACACCCAGGGCTCCTTCGCCTGTGTCAGCTGTCAGCAGGGTTACCACACTGTCAACGGAGTGTGTACAGGTACACACACACACACACACATGTTGGCCTGCTGTTGGAGGAACTGCTTTCTGACTGGGGTGTTATTATTGTGTCAGATGTGGATGAGTCATGTAGACTCTCCAGTGTCTGGTCAGCAGTGTGTGAACTGCAGTTGGATCCTTACAGGTGTGTGTCCTGTCAGCCCCGGATACAGCATCCAGGACGGGTCTGTCAGGGTAACACACACACGCGCGCAGCAGACGAGTGTACACCCAGGCGGGAGGGACCTGTTCTTGTACCACTCCTGTTTCTGTCTCTGCAGATGTGGACGAGTGTGCGGTGGTCGGGGTGTGTGGTCAAGACCATGTGTGTGTGAACACACTTGGTTCCTTCAGGTGTGAGTGTCGCCATGGTTACCGCGCCTCCAACCTGGGGCGACAGTGCGAAGGTATTGTTTAGTGACCCCATCCAACATCTGCAGCCTGTTTCCTGTGTTGACTCTGTGTGTGTGTGTGTGTGTGTGTGTGTGTGTGTGTGTGTGTGTGTGTGTGTGTGTGTGTGTGTGTGTGTGTGTGTGTGCTTGTGTGCAGATATCGATGAGTGTGTGGGAGCAAATTATTGTTCTAGGGAAAGTGTGTGAACTTGCCTGGTTCCCTACGCGTGTGTGTGTTCTCAGGGTTTCAGACTGAACAAGGCCGACTGTCAGGGTAGGTCATGTGACCCGCCCACCTGCATGTCTCAGCGTGGCCATGTGCAGGCATTTCTGTATGCTGACATCATGGTGACATCACGGCGCGTGCGTGTGCGTGTGTGTGTGTGTGTGTGTGTGTGTGTATTGTGTGTGTGTGTGTGTTGCGGCGGACTGCAGATGAACGAGTGTGTGAGGGTGGGTGTGTGCAGACGGTCGCTGTTCCTTCTCTCAGGTTTCCCTTCCAGTGCCAGTGTGACACCGGCTTCACTAACCCAGAGAAGGCGAAGGCCTGCCTCGACACACACACACACATCCTTGTATTTCTGTCTTTGTGGGGACTTTGCTTGACATGGTATTATTCAACTAAAGCCCCAATTCTCCTCTCTCTGTCTCTCCTCTACCTCCCTCACTCTCCTTTCTCTCCTCCCTCCCTCTCCTCTTTCCCCTCTCTCTCTCTCCTCTCTCTCTCTCTCCTCCCCCTCTCCCCCTCCCCCTCCCTCTCTTTCTCAGATGTAGATGAGTGTGTCCTCTTCTGGTCTGGTTTGTGGGTCCCGACGATTTGTGAGAATACGATTGGTTCTTGCAGCTGTCATACGTCATGTGACCTGGGTTACCAGGTCTGCCAAAAGTGTGTAGCTGTGGAGTGAAGTGTTCTCTCTCTCTCTCTCTCTCTCTCTCACACACACTGAGCTTGGGCCTTGTGTCCCTCAGACATTAACAGTGTGCTAATGAGAGCGCTGTGGTGAGAGAACCTTCTCTACGAGAACCTGAGCGGGGCGTGCGCTGCATGTTACGTCGCGGCTTCACTTCCCTCGCTGTGACCAAGCCTGTGGTCGTTCCTCCGCCACACACCTGTCTGATCACACCTGACTGAAGGTGGCGCTAGCAGGCTAGTCTGCAGGGGCGCTAACGAGTATTACCTGTGGAAATGATCACCTGTGTGTGTGTGTGTGTGTGTGTAGATGAGGATGAGTGTGTGTCTCTCGGTGTGTGCGGTTCTGCTTTCGCTGTGGAGCGTCGAGAAAGGTTCCTTCATGTGTGAATGTGACAGGACGAGATGCGGGTTTGCGCCAGCAGGAAAGTGTGTCCACCACCTGCGGCCCTCCTCCTCCCTCCTGCAGGCTCCGCCCCCTCTCCGCTGCTCACCCACAGAGGTCAGAGAGAGTGCTACTACACAACCTGGCCGAGGGGAGGAAGGTGCAGCCTGCTGGCGGCGATGGCAGCCATCAGGAATGCTGCTGCACACACAGTGGGGGGAGGGGTGGGGAGGCTGAGCTGCCAGCATCACACCTGTCCGTCAGCAGACTCAGGTGAGACCCCGCCCCCATAACTGCCCAAGACCCACCTGTGAGCACCTGCGTCAGCTTCCTTTCATGTCTCTGCAGCTGATTTCCTGTCTCTCTGTCCCAGTGGGAGGGGCTATGTGAGCAACGGACAGGAAGCTTCAGCTGCAGGCACACACACACACACACACACACCGCGGTAATGAATACTCCTTGGTGTTGCTATTCTCAAGGCTGAGCCCTTTTGTATTTGCAGCCTAAAATTAGCTGGAAGAGCGATTATATAACTCACCACATCATACGCCCGGGAATCTGAATAACAGCAACGCCTGGAGAACTCCACAGAACTCTGGGGACCGGTAACACACCTGATCACACACACGTGTGTCATGTGTTCAGATGTGGACAGTGTCAACGTTTTCCATCCCCAATGTGTGTAAGAACGGAGTGTGTGTCAACAACGTCCCCGGGTACAGCTGTTACTGCACCAGCGGATACGTTTACAACAGCACGCTGCTGGAGTGTGTCGGTAACACACACACTCTCACACACTCATACTCACACACACACTCTCACACACACACTCACACACACTCACATACACACGCGCACTCACACACACACACTCTCACACGCACTCACATACACACACACTCACATACACACATGGCTCTCTCTCACACACACACTCTCACACACTCACATACACACACTCTCACACACACACTCACACACACACACACACTCTCACACACTCACATACACACACACTCTCACACACTCACACACACACACACTCTCACACACTCACATACACACTCACATACACACTGACACACACACTCTCACACACACACACACACTCACTCACTCTCACACACACACTCTCACATACACACACACTCTCACACTCACATACACACACTCTCACACTCACACACACACACACACACTCTACACACACACTCTCACACACTCACATACACTCACACATACACACTCACATACACACACTGACACACACACTCACTCACTCTCACACACACACACTCTCACATACACACACACTCTCACACACACTCCCTCAGCTCAGATGCTGTAGCACACATGGTGTGTGTGTGTGTGTGTGGTGTCATGATGAGTGTGAAGAGGAGAGCTGTGTGGGCGGAGCCTGTGTCAACACGGTTGGTTCCTACTACTGCAGCTACCCGCCTCCTCTGGTGCTGGACGACGCCCAGCACCTTTGTTGCTCACCCCACCTGGGCGTGGGTGAGTCCCCAGACCTCGTCGATTGGCGCACTGCTCCTGCGAGTGCTGATGCTGTTGCTGTGCAGATGAAAGCCTGTCGGTGTGCTGGCAGCACGTCACCGCGAGCATGCTGTGTCGGGCCTCCTGCACAGGCCGCCTCTCCTTCATGGCTGCTGCTGCGTCTGCGGCGAGGCTGGGGCATGCACTATGCCCTCTGCCCCACCGACTCTGGTAACATGGAAACGCATGACACTGTAGCATGTGACGCCCACTAAACCTGACCTCTGACCTCAGACCTGCAATCCCAGAAATGATTTTCTGTTTCTCCTCCTCCCCCCCTCTCCTCTCCTCTCCTCCCCTCCTCTCCTCCTCCTCCCTTCCCCTCTCCTCCTCCATCCTCCTCCTCTCCTCTCCTCCTCCCCTCCTCCTCCTCCCTTCCCCTCTCTTCCCTCCTCTCCTCCCCTCTCCCTCCTCCTCTCCTCCCCTCCCCTCTCCTCCTCCCTCCTCTTCTCCTCCCCTCCTCCCCTCTCCCCCTCTCCTCCTCCCTCTTCCTCCTCCTCCCTCTCCTCCCCCTCTACCTCCTCCCTCCTCCTCCTCTCCTCCCTCTCCTCCCCCTCTCCTCCTCCCTCCTCCCCCTCCCCTCTCCTCCTCCCTCCTCCCCTCCTCTCTCCCCTCTACTCCTCCCTCCTCTCCCCCTCTCCTCCCTCCCTCCCCCTCCTCCCTCCTCTCCCCTCTCCTCCTCCCCTCCCCTCTCCTCCTCCCTCCTCCTCCCCTCCCCTCTCCTCCTCCTCTCCTCTCCTCCTGCAGACGACTACATCGCCCTGTGCGGCTCCTTTGACCAGTCTCCTCCTCTGGAGCCTTTCCCAGACTCTGCTGCTCCTCCAGCAGGAGCGGGAGGAGCTGGAGCAGCAGGTTCTTGTTGTACCATCTTTCAAACGTGCCTGCTGCGTATGTATGTGACCCCGCTCCTCCTCCCCAGCTCCTCCCTTCCTGCCCCCCTTCCCTCCTGCTGTTCCCAGCCCAGACTTTGCGGCTCCAGACTATGAGGACTATTCTCCAGCAGGGGGCAGCAGACCATCTTTCGGCCAGCCAGGAGGAGCCTATCCCAGGCCAGACTACAGGTGAGCTCACTTCCTGTTTGCACGAGCTGTGAATGAGCGTCTGTCTGTCCGTCCGTCAGCATCGGGGGCTTCTACCCCGACTTCGGCTCCCCCGATGGTTCCCCGATCCGGGACCCGTCCCTGCGCCTCCCTCCGGACCCCCACACTGACGGAGGCTTCGGGGCCTGGCCGCCCCGGCCTGACGGGGCTCCTCTGCCCAGGAGGCCCTACCAGGAGGAGGAGGAGGAGGAGGAGGAGGACGAGGTGGTGTCGTGGAGGCCGGCTCCTCCCTTCCCCCCCCTCGCTGACAGGAGCAGAGGAGGAGCGCCACGGAGGCTCTATGAGAGTGAGGCTGCGTGTTTGAGAAGGTCCCAGCTCAGGCGGGCGCCCTCTGACCTCTGACCTCTGACCCTCAGGACGCTACCAGTCCTACGGCCGCATGAGCACCGCCGAGGACTGTGGGATCCTGCACGGCTGCGAGAACGGCCGCTGCATCCGCGTGTCCGAGGGCTACACCTGTGACTGTTACCACGGATACGAGCTGGACATGACCAGCATGGCGTGCGTAGGTGAGAGCCCGCCCACCCGCGCCTGCGTCCGTGTCCTCGCAGAGGTGGCTAACCCTGAACCTGTGTTGGCAGACAGGGACGAGTGCGAGGACGGCGTGGACGAGCCGTGTGTGAACGCTCGCTGCGTCAACACCGAAGGCTCGTTTCGCTGCGTCTGCTGGCGAGGGTTCGTCATGACCCAACCCAACCGCTGCGTGGCGGCGTAGGCCGGCCCAGGACGCCGCCCGGCCGCTCCTTCCTGGTTGGGGTGTGACGGCGCACCGGACTGGACCAGCCGGAGCGGACTGGTTCCCACGCTACCACCGTGCCTCGCCGGTTTGGTCACAGTTTGGAGGCGGAGCTTCTGGATGAGGACGCTTTAACCACAATAATCTGGCTCTTCTTCACCTTTATTCATTACCCGTTTGGACTCCACCTGAACCGTGACGCTAACGATGCTAGCACCGCTAACCTCCAGCAGAACCACTGACGCCTGGCTCCGCCCCCAAGCCGCTACACCTGTGTCCGGTTTCCTTTGCACACCGGTTCGTCTGCTGTGGCTCCGCCTACTTTTTGTCGTTGCTTTGATCGAGACTTTAGCGACAGATTTAGAAATTTCTTGAAAAATTGCGGTTTTAGTCTCGGTTTCTGCTGAGCCCAACCTTTTCACCGGTCAGTAGAGCAGATTAGTTGAGCTCAGATTCAGTCAGAATCAAAAGAAAACTTTGTTTTCTGGTCTAAACTCGTTAAAGGATGAGCTAACTGCTACGAGTCAAACTTTGACGACCTTTGATTAGACTCCAACTAAGAACTTTGAAGAAATGTCTTCTTTTATTTTGAAACGTTTTTAAACCAGTTCAACGTCAGCTTGGTCAAAGGTCATTTCTGGCTTTAGCGATATCAGTGGTAGCTGATGTGACGCTACCGTCCGCGTGTGAACATGCTAACGTTGGCCCATATTAAACCCAGAGGTCACAGCTGGTGTGGCGTCTCCATGGAAACGCCAGATTGATGGAGATGATGGGACGACAGAACTAGTTTGTCGTTCTTGCCTTACTGAAAGAGTCTCTGAACATCAAAGTGTACATAAGAGTTCCGTTTTTGACGCTAACTGAATGACTTTTGTACGTTTTCTTCTTTTTTCTCATCAACGGGTTAGGCTAGCGTGGCGCTCGCTAGCTCCCCCTGCTGGTGCAAAGCCCTTCCTCCTTTACTATTTCTGATTGTTCCTTTTTATTACTGCTTCACCTTCTCGTTGAGATGGAGATGAAAATATATTTGCACCCTTTCCTGAACTTGTCTGCTTCCTGTGTCAGTTCTGTGGACGCAGACAGGAAGTGATGCGGGCTGGGGTCAGCAGGTCGCTGCTGAGCTCCAGAAGCTTCATGTCTGCTGGCGTTAGGTGGATCCAGGACTGTAAGCGTCTTTATTATAGGCCAGCACACACACACACACACACACACACACACACACACACACACACACACGGGCCGTATTAATGGGATTACTGTGGTAACGAGGCTGGAACTGTGAGCCAGCGGAAAATCAGCTTTCACTTTTACAGCCTGTATTTATCACACACACACACACACACACACACACACACACACACGTTTGGACTTTCATTCTCCAACCCCCATGCTCCAAACCCCACCCCTGACCCCTGAGCTAACGTGGGTCAAACGCTCCCTCTTGTTGAGCAGAGTCCAGGTGATCAGGTGGCCTACAGGTGGGTGTGAGGTCCAGCTGAGTGGGTCAGCCACCAAACTGACCTCAGATCAGTGTGTGTTCACGGTTTCTGCTCTAACATTTATGTTACTCTCCTGAGAGAAACTTGGTTTTATACACACACACACACACACACACACACACACACACACACACAGCCCCAGTTATTCAGGTCTTATGAATCAGCAGATGTAGGTGAGACTGATCTGAGCTAAAGTTCTGAGTATCAGATTAGTGTGTGTGTGTGTGTGTGTGTGTGTGTGTGTGTGTGTGTGTTCTCCCATCTTGCTTCTTCAGCATCCTGTGTGTGTGTGTGTTAATCCTGTTTAGGTGTGTGAACTGACACCAGACTTCTGGGAAGATTCAGACAAATGGGTTATAGAATTGATTGATCTTCATCATTTCTGGAAGATAAATAATCACATATTGATTGATGGTTAGGGTTAGGGTTAGGGTTAGGGTTAGGGTTAAGGCCTTCAGATTTAAATATGAGTTCCATTTTCACCTTCCAATGTGCCTTTTTTTGTTTGGTTTCTTTTTCAATGAAAAAGGGAACAAAAAGTGTTGAATCAGCAGAAATCAGACGTTTTAATCTGCTGCTGACTAACGACCACAGAAGAAGTGGGAGCAGGAGGCTGCTGCTGATTGGCTCCTCCTCTAAGCCACGCCCCTCCCCTCCCGTGGGAGGGCAGATAAATATCGCCCTGGACTCGGCTCTGCTGACTTGAGCGTAGCATCAGGATTCTCTTGTCCCGACGGGGATGAGTCAGTGAAGGCACCACCGGCTCCCGGAGGTCAGGGGTCGGGGTCAGGATGGACGTGAACGCCGACAGCCCATTGGTGGATTCTCGGCGGTGAGAAAGCAGTTCTTTAAATATGAATGTCTTCTCGGACCTTCTGGCTCTCACGTCGTCTCTTCCTCAGACTCAACTCCTCCTCCTCAGCCGCTGATGATTATTCTACAGACTCCGCCTCCTTCAGTCGCACGTTCCCGCTGGACATCCTGCCTCATTTTAGCCCCTCCCACCCGGCTTTCCTCTCTCCTAGCCCCGCCTCTTCCCTCTCCTCCTTTAGCCTCCACTGTGGGGCGCTGCAGCCCACGGGATCGCGGCCCGCCGGGGACGCTTTTGGGGGCGGGGCTCTGGTGCTGCAGGTACGCAGGTTCAAGGTCCTCCAAGGTCATGCTAAGCGCTAACATGTATGCTAACGTCCTCGACGCTTTCGAACTCGCGACCTTTAAGCCTTTGTCCGCCGTCTGCAGGGGGGCTCTGGGCTGGGGCGGGGCCGCCGGCCCTCGCTGGGGCCAAAGAGGGCGTGTCTGGTGTGTGGAGACCTGGCCTCAGGCTACCACTACGGGGTGGCGTCCTGCGAGGCCTGCAAGGCCTTCTTCAAGAGGACCGTCCAGGGTGAGACTCCGCCCATCGCTAGGTCGCTATGAGACCACCCACCCCCTGGCTGACCCTGGATCAGGATCAGGAGCCCGTAACAGCCAATCACATGGTCCCCCCTCGTGGGGGGCGGGGCTTCGGATGGCTGGCACAAACCCTGCAAACAGGATGTAATGTCACTCAGCCTTCTACTTCCTGTTGGTGGTTACCTAGGCAACATGGCGTACAGCTGCCCTGTGGCCAGCGAGTGTGAGATCACCAAGCGGCGGCGGAAGGCGTGCCAGGCCTGTCGCTTCCAGAAGTGTGTGCAGGCCGGGATGATGCGGGAGGGTACGTCCCTCCCACACCTCCACCAACATCAAAGCTTCAAAGCAAACAGGAAGTCACGTCTGTGTCTCAGGTGTTCGGATCGATCGAGGGCGAGGAGGACGACAGAAGTACAGGAGGAGGGCGGAGCCTGCTCTGGCCAATAAAGAGCCGTGCTTCCACCCCGCCAGCGGCAGTGAGTCCCCGCCGTTCCCTCGCATCCACGTCACATTCTGACTTCCTGCCGGAGGTCTGACGTCATCTCCCTTCGTTCAGGGCTCGTTTCCTGTCTGCTGCTGGCGGAGCCCGCCCCCCTGGCCGCCTGCCTGGAGGGCTCGTCCAGTGAGAGCGGCCTGCTGTCGCTCTGTGACCTGCTGAACCGCCAGCTGCTGCTTCTGATTGGCTGGGCCAAGCAGACCCCAGGTGAGGTCTCGCCTGCTTTCCTGACCCCCCAGAGGGGACTGGTGAGTGACGGCAGCTCTGCCCCGCCCCCTCAGGCTTCTCAGGCCTCTCATTGGTCGACCAGATGTCTCTCCTGCAGAGCGGCTGGATGGAAGCGCTGCTGGTGGGCGTGGCCTGGCGCTCCCAGGGCAGCGGAGGGGAGGAGCTTGTGTTTGCCGAGAACCTGCGGCTGACTGAGGCTCAGTGTGGAGCCGCGGGACTGGCCGACCTGTACGAGGCTCTGCGTCTCCTCAGCCTGAGGTACCAGCTGATGCAGCTGAGCGGCGAGGAGGCGGTGCTGCTGAAGGCCCTGGCCCTCGCCAACGCAGGTACGCACCGCCACACGCCGCGCTACTGCACACTGACGCGTTTAAGCTAACGAGCAGGAAGCAGTCTGATCTGTCTGCTGATTGGCTGATCCCTCCACCTGTGGTCACATGACCACATCTGTTAGCTGCTGACGCTGCGTTCTGCCCCTGACTCAGCCTGGGGAACTGTGGGCGGGGCTTAGCGGTGCTCGCCACGACGCTGGTGGAGGGGGCTGCCGGTTGTCCCGCGGCGGTTGTCCTGATGTCTCACCGTGTCTCCAGACGCTGACCCGCTGGACTGTCCCGACGCGGTCCAGAGCTTCCAGGATGGGCTTCACGAGGCCCTGCAGGAGCACGAGTGGTCCCGCAGGGAGCAGCAGCGAGCTGGCCGCCTGCTGATGAGCCTCCCCCAGCTGCGGCAGGCTGCCGAGCACGCCGTGAGGAACCTGCTGCAGCTGCACCGCCGCCGCGGCGTCCCCCTCCACAAGCTGCTGCTGGAGATGCTGGAGGCCAAGGTCTGAACGCCTGGGACGGAGGCGTGCTTCTGAAGGACCTTCAGGATCCGCCCACCAGCAACCGCCGCAGGCTGCTGCTGCTTCCGCTGACTTTCTCACTCCGTCGTCATGGTGATGGATTTTTGGGTCATTTGTGACTTTAGCTGCATCACGTTTCCGCTCGTAGCTGTTCACACGGTGAAACAGCCGCGCTGGTGACGCCATTTTGGCTCTTCTTACATCTTCCTGGTCCTTATTGTGATTGTTATTGCGCCACCTAGAGGATGGAATGTGCAGACCTGTTAGATATGAACCATGAGAATCCTGCTAGTGCAGATTCGACGTGACTAAAGTGTGTCAGTTTTGTGTTGTTCAGAAAACTACGACCTGACGGTGAAATATTTTTACTGTTTCTTGACGCACGACAGTTGCCATGGCGATCGCACTCAAGTCCACATTTACAAAAAGGTTCGTTTTTACGTGAGGACAGGTTGATTCAATCGGTGAGGAAGGCCGACGCGTTGCTAACAGACAGCCTACCGTGCTAACAGTGCAATTTCTACAGTTTAATCCAGATTAAAAGTGCAGATTGTGAAACATCAGTGTGGAGACCTCCGGACCAGCAGGGGGCAGCACAGCCTGTCAGTGTCTGATTAATTAGGTTGATTCATTCTTTTATTGGTGGTCGTTGCAGCTATACACCAATCGCACGTGCTAGCTGAAAGTCTAAATGTCAGACTGTCGCCCCCTGCAGGTGAAAAAGGAGAACACACAGGCTGGAGTTAGCTGGTTAGCATGCTAGCTGAACACGTATAGCATATTTTAAAGACTGCACCTTGAAAGTGTTTTTTACAGCTCAGAAATACAAAATTAGGATCATTATTGTCGGTAAACATTGAAATGATTTTAGTTTTCTTCTTCTGAAACTTTTCTTTTGGCTGCGTGAACAGAGATTTAATCCAAAAACAAGCTGACATCAACAATCAGATGGTACAAAAAGCCATCAGAAAATGACTTTTGATTCTGTTTTAAGTCTCAAACATACGTTTCAGAAACTGATTCAAACTTTTTTAAACTCAAGTTTGATCTTAAAATGAGTTCTTTTCTAACCATCTAAAGAAACATTTTTACAGGACCGGATTAAAGTCACTATTCAAGAAAAGAATTACAGTTATTAACCTTCAGTAACTTTGAGACCGTTATTTCAGATTATTGAGGGAAAAGTTCGTTTTTCAGTGGCTTGTTTGAGTCTGAGGTTAATCCTGAGGTTAATTCTGAGCTGATGTGAAAGTGGCCCCGGCCTCTTCAGCGGTGCCAAAGAAAACCAAAACAAGCCCAAGGAGAGTCGGACGTCCTGGACCTGGTCTGGAGCTGGACACTTCCTGTTTACTCTGACACTCTGACCCGGAAGGTCACGCGGCCCATGGCCCGGTCCCTGTCGTCGTCGTTCCGTAGGTTTGTGCCCTCCAGTTTGCACTCGACCGTCAGCTCGGCGTCGTAATCCTGTTTGGACAGGAGCAGCTTGACGGCGACCACCGGCTGCACGTAGTCGGCCTGGAAGAGACGCGTTAGCCGTTAGCATCTGCCGCCGTCCTGCTGCTTCCTGGCCCGACGGCTTTACTCACGTGGGCCTTTTTTCCGTAATACGGGAAGAACATTTTATCCAGACGAGCCTCTTCGGGGAAATACTGCATCTGAAAGTGGGCGTGGCTCTAGCAGAGAGAGACAGGAAGTCAGAGTGGCGCCGACGTGCACCCGCACAGGTGCGGGACGGGAGCGCTACCTTGGCGGTGCAGCGGATGTGCGGGTCCCCCTGAGGCTTCAGGCCGACCACCTGTGGACAGACAGCCACGGGTTATCACTGCGTGCACGTTACCGCGGCGACATACGTACGCGGTTCATTTTGATGATGACGCAGGGTTTCCCGTCGGCGTATCCGAAGCTGGAGTCGCGCAGGCCGGAGCACTGCTGCAGCACGCTGCGCTTGAACTGACACGCCTTCTTGACGGGCTGGCGGTCCTGCTGCGTGTACTCGCCCACCAGACACAGCTCGTTGCTCTCCTGCACGCTGTCGTTGTAGCCTGCACACACCAGCGACAGGTGAACCCGGGCCCAGCCGCGGGGCGGCGGCGCCTGTACTCACGCTGCAGCAGCTCGTGCAGTTGTTGCGTGTAGTGGCCGTAGCCCGCCGGCTCGCTGCGGTTGAAGCTGATTTCAGTGGCGTGAGGACGAAGGACCAGACCTGCCATCAGTAACCAATCACAGCAGAGCGGAGTTCATGAACACCAGCGCCCCCAGTGGCGGACCCGGGCCGGGCACCAGCCGCTTACCTGGGTTGGCGATGCGGTCCTGGCGGCGAGGCACGTTTTCATCCAGGGTCTGCAGCATGACCCAGATGGTCAGCGTGAACATTCCCGCCAGGAAGGCGTAGAAGACGAGGTAGAAGAGCAGGATGAGCCCTGCGGCGGCAGAAGAGTCTCAGCTCAGAGACGCCACCTAAGCTCCGCCCACCCCCACCTGAGGCCCTCCGAGGCTGTCGTTTCTCGCCTGTCCACCAGGGGGCAGCACGGGGCAGAGAGCCTGGCTGGGTCTGAAGCTCCAGAACCCAGAACCGAAGCTCGGCAAGCAGGAAGCAGCCGAACACAGCTGATCAGATCAGATGGTTCTGCTTCTGATCACTGACCCGGTCATCAATCAAATCAGCCACTTTCACCATCATGGTGATTATTCAGTGATGTCTCCAGGAAACTTAACCGTCTACCGCGCACGCGCACGCACGAGCTGAGCCTGTTCGGCTCGGTTCTCCTGCAGAACTCACCCCAGCTGCTGCAGGTCCGTCCCAGGATCTCTCCGCTCCTGCGGTTGTAGATGCAGTCCGTCCAGGATTCCTTCTCCTCCTCCTTCTCCTCCTCCTTCTCCTCCTCCTTCTCCTCCTTCTTCTCCTCCTTCTTCTCCTCCTTCTCCTCCTCCTTCTCCTCCTTCTCCTCCTTCTCCTCCTCCTTCTCCTCCTTCTCCTCCTTCTTCTCCTCCTTCTCCTCCTCCTTCTCCTCCTTCTTCTCCTCCTTCTCCTCCTTCTTCTCCTCCTTCTCCTCCTTCTTCTCCTCCTTCTCCTCCTTCTTCTCCTCCTTCTCCTCCTTCTCCTCCTTCTTCTCCTCCTTCATCCCTACTTTCTGCTCCTCCTTCGTGTCCCGGTTCGAGTTCTGCGGGCTGGCCGACGTGCTCGATCCGGACTGAGCTGATCGGGATAACCAACACGGAGCGGGTTCAGCTGAGCGATCCGACACGCGCGCGCGCAAACACGCAAACAGCTGTTTTTTTTGCGGTCTCCGCTTCCTCCTTTTTTAGACCGCAAATCTCACGTAATCATCTTTTATTCTAGTGTAAAATAAAAAAAACATGTAATAAAATAGAATAATTCAATTATATAACAGCGGAACGACCGGAGTCACGTGACCAAAGAGGGGCACGTGACTGCTTTGAGGCAGGATGGCGCATCGATGAAAAGAGGCGCACACGCACAAAGGAGGAGAGGACACACGCAGAGGAGCCAAGGAGACAACAGAGAACCATCCTCTCTGCCCGCCTCCTCTCCTTGTCTCCTTCCCTGTCTGTCCTTAGCGTCTGTCCTCGTCTCCTTCTTTCCTCTCCTTGAGGATCCTCAGAGAGGAACAGATCTGAAAACCAGCAAGAGCTGACAGCTGATGGAGGGATGAGGAGGGATGATGGAGGGATGAGGAGGGATGAGGAGGGATGATGGAGGGATGGTGGAGGGATGGTGGAGGGATGAGGAGGGATGATGGAGGGATGAGGAGGGATGAGGAGGGATGGTGGAGGGATGATGGAGGGATGGTGGAGGGATGGTGGAGGGATGAGGAGGGATGGTGGAGGGATGATGGAGGGATGAGGAGGGATGGTGGAGGGATGGTGGAGGGATGAGGAGGGATGGTGGAGGGATGATGGAGGGATGAGGAGGGATGGTGGAGGGATGGTGGAGGGATGACGGAGGGATGATGGAGGGATGGTGGAGGGATGACGGAGGGATGACAGAGGGATGAGGAGGGATGAGGAGGGATGATGGAGGGATGGAGGAGGGATGGTGGAGGGATAGTGGAGGGATGAGGAGGGATGGTGGAGGGATGAGGAGGGATGATGGAGGGATGGTGGAGGGATGGTGGAGGGATGAGGAGGGATGAGGAGGGATGTAGCTCAGCGAGAGAACCAAGTTCCTCAGAGAAGGTCCAGAAAGACCAGAACCTCTGAACAGCTGCAGTGGCAGCAAACACTCCCTGGAACAGGGAGAAACCTTGAGCAGGACCAGGGTCCTGTGGATGGACAGAAGGGTGGAGGAGGAGAGGAGCACACATCTGTCAAAACGATTTATACTGAAGAGGGGATCCATCTCCTAGTCTCCTCGCCCTACCTCCTGTCCTTCTCTCCTCCTCTTGCCTCCTCTCCTTGTCTCCTCCTCTTGTCTCCTCTCCTTGTCTCCTCCTCTTGCCTCCTCTCCTTGTCTCCTCCTCTTGCCTCCTCTCCTTGCCTCCTCTCCTTGTCTCCTCCTCTTGCCTCCTCTCCTTGTCTCCTCCTCTTGCCTCCTCTCCTTGTCTCCTCCTCTTGTCTCCTCTCTTTTCTCTCCTCTATGTGTGGCGGAGGAACAGGGTTGAGGGGCGTGCAGGTCAGGACGCAGCCTCAGTGTGGCGCTGCAATGTCAGGTGTCGGCTGAGGCTCCAGTTCGGTTTTTCTAGACTGTCACATGACCTGCAGGCTTTCATTGATAGCTGGTGTCAGGATGTTTTCTGCTCTGTTGCTGACGACAGTTTGCAATTTTCCTACGTTTTAAGTGACTGACGGATGTGTTTGTTGTGATCTGTGAATAAAGTTGTTTGGTAAAACCTCAAACCTCTCCTGGTCTCTCTCTCTCTGTCTCTCCCTCTCTCTGTCTCCCTCTCTCTGTCTCTCCCTCTCTCTGTCTCTCTCTCTCTGTCTCTCTCTCTCTCCCTCTCTCTGTCTCTCTCTCTCCCTCCTCACTCAGCAGGAAGAGGCGGGGCTATCAGGGTTAGAATACTGTCAGGTTGCCGTGGTTTCAGCCTCTCGTCTCTTGTGCTGACTGTTCTTGAGGATGTGTGTGTGGCTGCAGGAACGTGTGTGAGTGTGTGAGGGAGAGTGTGTGTGTGTGATTGTTCCAGCTGTGTATGACAGCACAGAGAAAAGGAGGAGAGGAAGGAGGTGTTGACGGGTGGACGTGGATTAACGCCGTCGCAGCAGATCCACCGTTTCCTGGAAGCCGTGGAGACGCCAGGAAGCTTCATTTCTCCATCTTTGTGTCTGCAGAAGGACGACAGACGGAAGGAGGGAAGAAGGGATGGAGGGAGTGTGACTCCTCGCTGATCCTCCGGTAAGCCTCCTCACACCTCCTCATGCCTCCTCCATTTCAGTCTGGCTGTTGTCACATGTTCCATCATCCATCTTCTCGTCCTTCGCTCCTGCTCTCATCTTTTCATTTCTCTGTTGCTCTGTCGTTCTTCAGGTCGCTCCTGTTCTCACTGTCAGTGTCAATAAAGTCCATTCAAAAACACACCTGTCTTCTCCATGCTGTGTTTGTCACGTCAGACACGCCAGCCAACCTGGCAGCCATCTTGGATCTGATGAGACCAAACGTGTTCCAACATGGCCGCCCAGATCCACCATCCTGACCCCAGCCTCGGGGCTCAGACGCCGTTTGTGGGCAGCTTTCACACCTCTGGCACCAACCTGACATTTACCGATTACCCTTCTTTCCAATACAGGAAGTGAACAAAGCGGTCAAGTAAGCAGCATTTCTTACTGACGCGAACGTGCTAACAAGCTAGCCCTGGGCTGTCTTGTCCTGTAATACCACCCCGAACCTAGGGAGGCAGTAGTGTACACTTGCGTGCCAAAAACGATGATTAGAACATCAACTAGCTCGTAAACACCCTGCGTGTTAGCAAGCGGAACACACACCAGGCTGACCAGACATCCTGGCTTTGTAGTCACTGAGTTTGGTTAAAGGTCACATGACGCTAACATCACCTGTGAAGGTCAAGATCAAGATCCAGAGCTGCTACGACGCTAATAGAAAGCTACAACTCAGTAGAGCACTGGTCAAACAGTGCCCCCTGTAGGTCATTTACAGGGTTCTTCCCATAATCTGTTCTTCATCTCATCAAATCTCTCCTTTTTTGATCCTTTTTTCTGCGTTGTCTTAAAACACGTTTACCCTTCATCTCAGCCGTGGTCACGTGCAGGTGCTGACCCCGCCAGCAGGGGTTCGCCTTCCCCACCTATTCTGCTCCTCTTCCTCACCGGAGAACAGGAAGCATTACATCATGCTCCCCTGGGAGATGCTGCTGTTGCTAGGATACCACCAGCTGACTCCCTGTTCCATTTTTAGAAGGAGGCTGGGAGTGAGGGGATGGGGGAGGGGATGAGAGTAACGATGGAGAGCATGAGAAAAAAGAGAAAAGACGAATCTTCATCAGTGACGCGTCATTTTCATCGCCACCGGCCGGTGAGCCAAAGCAGCTTTTATGTCCATGATGGACACTTTGGTTTGTGGACAGACTAGGACATCTGAGGACGTCAAACATTCACAGGGGATCAGATGTTGGGGTGACCCTCGAACCTGAGGAACCAGAAGAATTCAGAACATCGGTGTCCAGGAATCAAACCCCCAACCCTCAGTGACGCCAGGCATGCTGGGCCGTCACGCCACCACCTCTACATTCATACATATGACCACGTCGTCCTGAATGACCACGTCGTCCCGAGAACTCGCCATCTCGCCCCCAAGGTCGCTCATCTTAGCGTTAGCGCCAACGCCACCGTTTCGTCGTGGTCAACGTCCGCTTAGTTCTGAGGCGCCTGGGCAGCATCTGTCAGCCTTAAGTAACCTCCGTCAGCACTCTGAGGACCTGAAGGTGAGCTGGCGCCGTCAGCTTGACAGCATGCGCTCGCCACGGTCCTCCGGTCAGGTGAGACGTCTCAGTCTTTCTGTCCAAGTGGAACACAATCAGCATTAACGCAACGGCTCAAGGTTCCAGCCCTGCCACCAGGTGGTGCACATCAACAGCCGGGGCTGGGATCCCGGTTCTGGACAGCGGCGGCGGCGCCCGTGTGGCTGCTGTACCCTCAGACTGAGCCTGTCCTCTCTGATCCTCCTCCAGATCCCTGAGGGGCCATGACGTCTCAGGAGGAGGCCACCTCCTTCAGGAGGTTCTTTCAGTACGTCGAGGATAGCGGCCTTCGGACGTATGACGGCCTGGTGATCCAGAATGCCTCCGACATCGCCAGGGAGAACGACCGCGTCCGGAACCAGACCAACTGGACCTACCTGCAGGAGAAACACCAGAAGAAGAGGCGACAGGAAGACGCCATCAAGAGGTAAAACACACCCTCATCAGCTCCGTGTGTGATGTTCCTAACGCCGTTTCTCATTTGCCCATCAAGGATAGGCGAAGATGTTGCCATGGCAACAGATGGGGCATACTCTGGGAAGCACTTTAGGATGGGTTTCATGACGATGCCAGCTCCGCAGGACCGCCTGCCCCCGGTCAGCCAGGGCTTTGCCGTGCGATCGCAGTCTCTGCACTCGGTGGGGGGTGGGGACGATGACTCCAACCAAGGACGAAAACAGCCCCCACCCAAACCCAAGAGAGACCCCAATACCAAGCTGAGCAGCAGCTCCGAGACCGTGGACGGCGGTTCCGGAGTCACCAAGAGACACGACACCAAAGACGCACAGGAGATGGCTGAAGGTGACCCCCCCAGCTGATTCCTCCAAACTCACAGGCATAAACCCTCAGAAGTTCTGTAGAACCTGACTGGCTGATCTTTGTGTCTGCAGCTCGGGGTCATCTCTGCTCCGAGGACTTCAAGAAGATGCCCCCGCCCAAACCCAAACGGAACCCCAACACTCAGCTCAGCACCTCCTTCGATGAGTCCTACATCCGCAGCCATGGCAACAAGAAGTCTTCCTTGCTCTGGGACAAATCGTCATCCCGGAGTCAGAGTCCGGCGTCACGTGACACGGACGACGACGAGCCCGTTTACATCGAGATGGTGGGGAACATCCTGCGGGAGCTCGGAGGCCAGCAGGCGGCGGAGGACGAGCAGAACGAGGCGGTGTACGAAGAGATGAAGTACCCGATGCTGGAGGACTTCCTGCAGGACTCCCACGCTGCCCTTCTGGAGCCTGAAGGTTGGGCGTCACGCTGCGACATCCCACCCCCGTTCCCCAACCTCCTGACCCACCGTCCACCACTGCTGGTGTTCCCCTCGGCCCCTGCTCAGTGCTCCCCTAACTCTGACGAATCACCACTCACCCCCCTAGACGTCACCCGGCTGCCCATGATGGAGAACGTCTCCTACAGCAAGTCAGGCGGCGGCGGCGAACACCCACAGAGCTCCGGCCACCACCGCAAGGAGAGAGACCGGGACCGAGACCAGGATCAAGATCTGCACTCCTCCCACACCATCACCTCTTCTGGACGCTCCTCAGCTCCTCCTCTTCCTTCCAACTTTTACAAGTCGTCTGGCTGCTCCCACGGCGGTCACGGGTACCCTCGCAGCCAATCGGCGTGCCCGTCCCCAGTCAGCATGGGACGCTCTTTGACTCCCCTGAGCCTGAAGAGGCCACCGCCTTACGATGTTCTCGTGGCCGGAGGAAGCATACCCCGCTCTTCGTCCTCCTCCTCCTCATCCTCGCACAGGGCAGGAGAGGGCGGGGCTAAACTCAGTAACTCCTCCTCTACACACGGATCCATGCAGAACGTCTCAATAAGGTCCCAAACGCCGACGAGCCCGTCTGAAGAGCTCAACAACCTGTTCGCCTCAGGAAGACAGCTGATGAAGAAAGGAGCAGGCAGGAAGGGCAGAGACAGCGAAGGTACAGCAGCAAACTTCACTGGTACCTTGACCTGTGACCCCGGGCAGGCCACGCCTACCTGCTGTATCCATCTGACCAAGATGGCTGACGTCAGAGCTCAGTAATCTGGACGTCCTGGTGGCCTCGGCCATCGTACGGAGGCGATGAAGCGCTGCGACCATGAGGCGTTTAAGGTTGATTGTCCGGAGCACAGACGATGCGTTCAGGGAGCATCGTTAGCGGTGTGCACCCGTCAGTCAGATACAGGTGTTTAGGAACAGAGATAGAACATCCTGCTGATGCGCAGATATTCACTATTATCGGTTCATTTCCTGTCCCCAGAGATGGTGTTGCCATAGTGACCACAGTTATTCATTTTTATAACCCTAGAGTGTACACAGCGCCCCCTGCTGGTCAGCATGAGCCGTTTTATCCATGACTGACTGAGTCTGTCAACGGGCACAAAAACAGGAAGTTGGGGGGAAAGAACAGCAACCAGCTTGTCTGGCTGGTTTCTCTGCGTCCGCTTGGCCTCTTTGAAACTCTACCAGTTTATTTCTGGGAGGTTCAGACACCTCCCAGTTTGCCAGAAGAGCAGACCAGCGGCTCACTGGTTCTCCCTGGTTTCGTTGCGTCTCTGCAGGAGACTCCAGATCTCAGCACCGGCACGACAGCAGAGAGCGAGACGGCCAGTCCAGCCCGGTTCTGGCTCGGATGGGCCGGTCGTCGGTCAGCCCCACCATGATGCTGTCGGGAGGAGGTAGGAGGACCACCACCTCACGGAACAAACTCCACCCACAGCTGAATAAGATCGTGTTGATGGTGTCAAACGTTTAGATCTTTATTCCAAATGATCTAATGGGCTCAGATGATGATGATGTCGCGGCTTGGCCACACCCACATCCTGTTATATTTAGCCCCGTTTGTTGTGGGCGGAGCTAGTGACGCACACCCACTGATGTAAACATGTTCTCTGCAGACCCAAAGACCATGTGTAAACTGGGCCGGTCCGCGTCGACCTCAGGAGTTCCTTCACCAGGTGGAACACCTCAGCGTCACCTGCATGAGCCTCATCACCCCGCCCTCAGCCAGGTACCTCACCTGTAAACGCCCGTCTGCCAGCTGCCCCTGAGCCACCTGCTGTCTGTCTGCCTGCCTGTTTCTGTCTGTCTGTCTGTCTGTCTGATTTCACTGACTGTTTCACCGGAACTTCCTCCGTCAGCTGACCGAGATCAGCTGACCGAGATCAGCTGCTGGAACTAGACCCGTTTTCTTCTTAATTAATGTGATTTTGTAATCCAGTCTCATAAAACTGATGATGCTGGAAGGAAGGTGTTCGTCCTCCATCTGGGCTCCTAACAGCTTCACTCTTGTTTCCAGCTGAAAGTCTGTTTGGTAAACCCGTGTACATCCCCGTTAGATCTTAAACCCGTATTGTTGTCACTCGTGTTGTTTATGTTTACGTCCATGTTGTTTATGTTTACGTCCATGTTGTTTATGTTTACGTCCGTTTTCTCACCTGGCGCAGGTGCTCGTCCCTCTGACTGCTCAGAGACGCCGCGCTAACGTTCACACTGCTTAGAACTGCGTTACTAACTTCACCATTTCAAACCGATTCATGACCTTAGAATAATCCCGCCTCTCACTAAACACCCCTGCGTCACCATGTCGAGCTGTAGCTCCACCCACTGACTGTCCGCCTCCTCGCTGCAGACGGTTCAGTTCAGGACAACAGGACAACTTCTGCAAACTGTAAATAAAACTCTCAAATCTGTCGACTGTTTGAAAATATTCATGTAAATAAAATCAGACTCAGAAACCACATAAACCCCACCTGTCTGTCTGTCTGTCTGTCTGTCTGTCTGTCCATCTGTCCTTCTGTCCTTCTGTCCTTCTGTCTGTCTGTCCATCTATCTGTCTGTCTGTCCGTCCATCTGTCTGTCTGTCTGATGGCGTAGCCTCAGTCAGCTGGTCTGGACTTCCTGGTCCCTACCCTGCTGTCATGAAGGCGGTCGCCATGGCGGCACCTTCATTAGCATGATAGCAGCTAGCAGCCGGCTGGGACCCGCCTCCCCACCGCGGTGGAAAAGCCTCCCGCCGTTCCGTGTCCAGGTGCTGGTGCACGCGCTGATGCTTGCGCTGCCTTCCAGGTGCCGTGGCTCTGCGGAGACGCCACCATGATGGAGACGATGGAGAAGAAACGCATTCTGTGCCGAGAGATCAAAGCTCGGCAGCGGCCCGAGAAGAACCTGTGTAAACAGGACAGTATGCCCATCCTGCCCAGCTGGAGGAGGAAACAGCCGCCGCCCTACTCTGCCCCGCCCACTGCCACGCCCCCCGGACACTCCACGGTGCTCTGGGATACGGCCATCTGAGACACACCCACACCATGATGAAACAGCCATCAGGCCACGCCCCCACACTGACGCCTCATTTCTTTGATCTCTGATTCTGCTACAAAAGCACTTCATAAACAGTAAGTTAATGGTTATTATATTATTAAAGGTACATAGAAAATAATACACCCTGCTAATCTAGGACAAAGATGAAGCATTTTATTCTTTTACACTTTCAGAAGCCTTTAAGATTTTTTGAATGTGCTTCATCACAGGTGTTCACTTGCCAACCAATCAGAGCACAGGGAGGCGTGGCCATACAGGTGTAGCAGAGCTTTCTTTTTCTTTTTTTCAACGCTGAAAAAGATTCCAACCTTTGTTTTTTAAATTCCGACACTCGTGTAGCAGAAAGCCGTAAAGTATTTATAAATCTGTGTGAAAAGATACGACCTGAATGTGTCGCTCCCACATCTTTTTATATTCCAATAGAATCTGTGATGCCTGTTTATGTGTGCAAGACAAAGTCAGTGCGTGATGATGTTTTTATATTCAAAGGAACTTTATTATCATGACAAAAGCACTATTTTAAGATGAGAATATTTTGGCACACGATCTGATTTGCTGTCATCCATTGTCCCAGAAACACAGATGATTTCAGTTTCCGTTTAACTCCAGATTACAGACCAACTGGACAGGTGGAGACAGGTGGGTGAGTTTGGAAGCAAACAACTAGCAAGCTGCTGAGTCCACAGATCTGCTGCAGACGTCTCCCGTGGTTACGCATCAGCAAAGTTTGAAGTTAAAAAGCTAAATGAGCGTGTGGACGAAGCACAGAGCAGCTCGGTGCAGGAGCCATGTGTGATGGCGCCCCCTGTAGGCGGAGATTGCCATCTGAATCCCTAAAAACACATCGGAGTTTGTGTCTGGAAAGAAAAGTCACTCGCCAAAAGGAAGTTTATCAGTCTCCTCAAAAAGTCATGTGACTCTCTGAGTTTGTGGGACAGTGGAAAGAAATGTGAATATTGATCTATTGATGGATGATGAGCTGATTGATTAGCATGATGTGAAATCAAGACTGAATGATGCAAAGCGCAGTTGGAAGGTGTGGTGAAAGCACAGAGAGGTTTAGTGTTTAAATATGCACACACACACACACACACTTGTTCTGTTTGCAGTCTCATGAAATGAGCAGCTGTGATTTTAATCTAAGTGCACTTCTTGAGTTCAGAACATCCCACAAACAGGATTAAATGTTCTTCACATCTGAGTTATATCATTGTGACGACGTGTCTGACTGCTTGTGTGTACAGAACAAAATTAGGGCCACTAATTTTTATTTAAGCTAATTTGTACAGATATTAGCTCTTTTTATTTTCCTGTTCAGAATTCTTCCAGCAGTTACAAAAATGAGATTATTATTCATTTGTAAATAATCAGAAATGTTATATAATTATGAAAAGTCAGGTTTCTTTTCAAAAAATATGTTTTAAAAAAACGTAACCAAAATAAATTTTCTGCTCCTCTGTTTATTTTGGAAATCTGTGGATTCTGTCTTCTTCGTCTGGTCGGAGCTGAAGATTTTTACACCTCACTGAGAGTTTAGTTCTTCTGTTACATCCAACTGTTCATCTGAGTCTGTCAGAAATGATGACCCAGAAGAAACACACACTCTCACACACACACACATTATTGCCCTGACTGTGAACAGAGTGAAGGCGATAATGATAAAGATCTGAATCATCACAGAAATCTGTGAACTGAAGCTTTGAAGCCTCCTGCCAAAATTAACTTGACAATCGTAAAATCCTTCTAATTTTTCCAAACTGAGGCTGTTGGAAGTTAGAGTGACTCTCAAAAACATTGATTTTTTTGGAGTTTTTTATGTTTTATCTCTGCACTTTCATCATGAAAATTGTGTTCTTTGTTTAGTAACGTCAAATGTGTGATTAAATTTAAATTAGACAAGAAAGAAATAAAACAAATGCAACCACTAAGGTTTTTCCCTCTTTTCACTGTTTCCGGCAGCTTTCATTTAAATCATCCTTTTATCATTAGAATTGGTGCCAGACCGAGACTGTTCAATTATGATGAAAAAATGAGTAAAGTAATTTGATAGGATCATCGTTTTTCCTGCACGTGTGATTATTTTTATTTTTAGCCCATCGCGAAACAAAGCTGAAGTGGTTCTACTTCCGGGGTAACCGGATGTAAACAGAGTGCCGCCATATTGTATTGAAGAGGCAGAGATCCATCCGAACCCTTGAGATTATCTCTGGAGTATCACTGTGAATCTTTGGATCCAAACGTGGCGGACTGGTTAGAATTCCTCAAGTGACCGTCCGTCTGCTTTGTAGGTCATGATGGAGACGGGAGACGACGTTGTGACCGGAACTTTCTGCTCGCAGACGAAGCTGATCGTGGATCTGGCGGTGGAGTCCGCAGCCTCGGTTCTGCAGAGCTTTGGACCAGAGAGGACGGACAGCGAGGAGAAGCAGGTGAGGAGGAAAGGAAGATGCCGTGTTTACATGATTAAAAAGACGGCTGAGTTTGCTTCTCAAACTTATCAAAGTCTCCAGAGCAAAATCCCACCGTCACTTCCGGGTTTGCTAAGACAACAAAACAACCAAACGTACCTTTAAAAAATATTTGTTGTAATTTAAACACATAGCATTGTTTAACTGAAACAAATCACATAAAAACGCATTTAAGAACCTTATACATCTAGGTCTCTAAGTATTTAAAAATATTATATGCTTTACATTTGTGGTTAATTCGATCCTTTCATTTTATTTTTATGCAGGTTGCATAAGAGTAAAAGTGCCATATTTCTCCACTGGTTGGTTATTGCTGTTGCATTATACAACAGATTCTGTAGAGCACAAAGTTCACCAAAGTAAAGTTGGTCTTGTGTCATTGTTGCCATGGCAGCGGGATGTAGATCAAGCTGACTCTTGTTTCCTGGTCAGGCTCAGCTGAGCACCGTCCTGCATGTAGTGAGTCGGGAGGCTGTCCGCCAGATCTGCAGAGTGTTCAGAGAGCTGTTTCTCCACGTCATGACTGAGAACGCTGCTCTGATGGACAGAATACGACAGCTGGAGACAGAAATGAAGTCACAGGTCAACAAGAACAACTCTGCCCAGACCGTCTATAAGCTCAAACCGTCAGGTCAGACCTGAGGGTGACCAGCACTCCTGAAACACACACACACACACACACACACATGTTTCAGTGCAACTTCCTGCTCAGCCTACAGATGTTTCATCACACATGCTTTTAAAAAATCAAACTCTTTTGACTGTCCAGATGGCCCCGCCCTCTCACTGGACATCAGCCAACCAGCTGCCAACCCTGCTGCGCTCGCCATGGCGATCCTCAGCTCCTCAGAATCCATAAGCAGAACCAGCAGCAGTCATCAGGTGCCTCTGGTCATCATCAGCCAGCCGCTGCCTGGACCAATCACAGGCCAGAACAGCGGCCCCGCCCCCCTGGCGATGGCTGATCAGGGTGACCCCGAGGGTGCTGTTGACTCCACAGTGGACCTGGTGTTAGAGCTGGAGAACATCTCCAACGAAGCCGAGGAATCACTGTCCTCTACAAATGTGACATCACTTCCTGTGGCTGATGGACTGTCAGCCAGTGAAGCCACGCCCACATCAAGCGAGGACAGTGCTGTTCGTGTAAGCGTTGTTCTGAGAGCCGTAAAGGTTTCTGTGATTCTGTTTCACTTATCTGCAGGCAAACTCACTTATATCCAGGTGTTCTTCAAAGTCACCTTTTTCTGGAGTTAACAGGCTGATTCCAGCTCAGTTCAGATGGTTTCTGCTAACACGCCCGCTGGTGTTTCCGCAGGACGTGCACGTGAAGATGGATGGGCTTCCACGGGAAGCAGAGCATCAACCAGGTGAGACATTCAGGAGCCTCAGCCAGTGTGGGAGAGTTGGAACACAGACCGACATGATGATCCAGCTGGGCTGGTCTTTGTGCTGTCTTCCATCAGCCGCTGATGAAGAGGAGCAGAAGGAGCTGGAGAGGAGGAGGAGGAGGGAGCTGTACAAAGAGAAGAGGTTCTTCTGCGAGCTCTGTAACAAAGGTTTCCACCAGCGGCACCAGCTGCAGAAGCACATGGTGTGTCACGTCAAACCCTTCCCCTGCACCTCCTGTGACAAAGGCTTCTACAAGGCCAGGGCCCTGCACAAGCACCTCCTGAGCCACCAGCTGAGGGAGGCGCAGGAGAAGGACCCCGACAAGCTGCTGCGCTGCGACCAGTGTGACAGGAAGTTCAGGCTGCCGCGGCAGCTCCGCCTCCACCAGGCTGCGCACCGACTGGAGAAAACGCCATTAAAATGTCACACCTGCGAGCGCACCTTCACCTCCGTCAGCGCGCTCCGCTACCACGAGGTGTCGCACGCTGACGTCAAACCGTTCATGTGTGACGTCTGCGGGAAAGGCTTCACCCGCAAGAAGAGCCTGCGGGAGCACCAGACCATCCACAGCGGCGCCCGGCCCTACCCCTGCCCCACCTGTGGCAAGAGGTTCTCCACCAGCAGCAACCTGCGCGTCCACAAGAGGTCCCACTCAGACGAGCGGCCCTTCAAGTGCTCGGAGTGCAGCAAGGCCTTCAAGTGTAAGATGGGTCTGCTGCAGCACCGGGTGGTGCATTCTGGGGAGAAGCCCTTCGTGTGTCAGACCTGCGGGCTCAGCTTCGGCCTCAAGTACAACTTCCAAAGACACTTGAGGCTCCACAATGGAGAGAAACCCTTCAGGTACGGAGACCAGCTTCACACAGGTGGCCCTGACACCCAGGGTGGCTTCCTGTAGCTTCTCTGACAGCAAGGTTACTCAGCCATGTAGCTAACAGCGGCTTTGGTGTAGCCAACAGCGGCGGTAGCTTTGGGGTAGCCAACAGCAGCGGTAGCTTGGGTGTAGCTAACAGCGGCGGTAGCTTGGGTGTAGCTAACAGCGGCGGTAGCTTGGGTGTAGCCAACAGCGGCGGTAGCTTGGGTGTAGCTAATAGCGGCGGTAGCTTTGAGGTAGCCAACAGCGGCGGTAGCTTTGGGGAAGCTAACAGCGGCGGTAGCTTGGGTGTAGCTAACAGCAGCGGTAGCTTGGGTGTAGCCAACAGCGGCGGTAGCTTTGGTTTTACTGTTTACTGCGCTTGTGAGTTGATCCAGGTCAAAAGCAGGGTTGTTGAGAGCAGGTGCAGCTCTGCAGAGCACCAGGAGCACACCTGAAAGCTCCGTCTGAAGAGTCTCTCATCTCCTTGTCTCAGGTGTGATAAATGCGGCGAGGGCTTCACGGGAACCTGGGCTCTGAAGACCCACATGCTGGTCCACGGTGCAGAGAAGCCCTTCATGTGCGACCTCTGCGGGAAGACCTTTTTCTACAACTGTCAGCTGCAGAAACACCAGCAGCTGGTTCACAGCAACAAGGACAAGGCGAGCAGCGCCCCCCACAGGTGGAGCAGCGCCACCGCCAAATCCTTCAGCTGTAAGGTCTGTCTGAAGACCTTCAGCAGCAGCGCCACCTTGAGGACGCACGAGAAGAGCCACGCCGAGAGCAAAGAGTTCAGCTGCGCCTCCTGCGGGAAGGCCTTCCACCTGCGCCACCTCTACCTGTACCACCTCCGGCAGCACAGCGGCGAGCGGCCGCACGTCTGCACCATCTGCCACAAAGGCTTCCTGCTGCCATCGCAGCTGAAACGCCACAAGCTGCTGCACACGGGCGTCAAGCCGCACAAGTGTGAGCAGTGCGGAAAGGAGTTCAAGACGCCGCAGAACTACCAGCGCCACCTGCTGGTCCACACTGGAGAGCGGCCCTACGCGTGCACTGTGTGCGCACGCAGGTTCAGACAGTCCAATCAGGTGAAAGCACACATGCAGGTGCACACAGGAGTGAAGCTGTACAGCTGCGAGCGCTGTGGCCGCGGCTTCTCTGAGTCCAGGTCGCTCAAGAAGCACCGATGTGGAGACGAAGCGGCCGGTGCAGAGTCCAGAGCCAGGAGGCAGAAGGCCGACTTCTCCTGGAGCCAGTGAGTGCTGCAGAGCAGAGCAGCCTGTACCACACTGCTCTGTTCAAACCTTCAGTTTTAGAAAGGCGGAGAAGTCACGTCATGATTCATGTGTAAAAGGCTGAACGTCCGACGGCTGATGAAGGCTTTTTTAAATCCGGCTTCTTTAAAAAAAAATAAAAGGCAATTTTCTTCTTTAGTACTATCACTTCTGTTTTCTTATGGACTATATTTTTATGTGACACTATGGGGTTATTATTAGAATCTTTGTGGAAACTCACGACCACCAAAGTACCAAATAAAAAAAAAGAATCTAAATGATTAGGATATATGGATATATGTCATATCTTGTTATCTTGTTATATGTCATATAACATTTTAAGGAGCTCAAAAATAATGACAACACAACACATGCTCAACATTTCCGAATGTTTCAAATTTGTTTTTTTTTAGAATCGATTTTTTTAATTAAACTTAAAATTCCTGCTCAGTGAGAAGAAATTCGGCTGTAGTTTTTTTTTTAAGTGGTCTCGACTAATGAAGAAGTGTGTGTTTATTTTCAATCGCTATTTTATGACAGAAAATGATCAACTTTAATTTTGAATATTTTACAAAATCCGTTTAATTGCAGAAAAGTCGAGAAATACGTCATTTCCGCTGATTCTGCGCGTGCCCATTGTAGGACAGGTTTCCGCGGTTAGAAGATGCTAACATGCTAACTCAAGATGTCAGACTCAACAGTTTACTGGATTGATGGATTATGTTAACAGTTAATTCTCCGGTGAGGACGCCTTGACGGCCGGACAAGTAGGAGCCATGGCGACCGTCGGTGTCGTCGTCATGTGAACTGTTAAGATCTTTTTCACGGTGTAACAGAAATAGGGGTTAGCTAACCGTTACCTGCTCGCATCAACAGTCCTGTTGTGATTTAGCCTCAGCAAAGCTAACCTCGAACTTTATTCACCGAGAAAAACATTCGGCAAATCAGCCACCGCTAAGTTTCGGTGCCGGATGTCATTTATGTACACGAACACTTGTTAAATTTAGTTGCCATTTTAGCAGCTACATCCTCCGTCCGCCTGTTAGCTTGCTGGCCGTAAGCTGTGCTCGTACTTCCAGGTGAAGGCCGTCAAGAATCCAGTCTGACTGCACTAAAAGCTTTTCTTGTGGCATTTAGAACTCTGGCGGTAAAAGTAAAACTGTCAAAGAGTCCGTGACCAACCGTGGAGGAGGGCGACGACGATGAAGATGTCCGAGGTGAAAGTGTCGGACAGGCGGAGAGGACCGAGCCTGTCCCCGGAGGACTGCCGCTGTCCCGTCTGTCTGGACATTGTCATTGAGCCTGTTACTCTGCCCTGCACACACACCTTCTGCAAGGCAAGGCGCACACACTCCCGGTTCTGTGGCGACCTCGGCCCAGCTCTGTCCGTCTGTGTTCGGGCTCTGCGGCTGACTGGATGAGGCGTCTGGTGTTGCAGGGCTGCTTCCTGGAGTCGGTGGACAAAGCCACCCTGTGCTGTCCGCTGTGCAGGAAGCGAGTCTCCACGTGGGCCCGGCAGAACAGCCGGAACAACACCATGGTCAACCAACAGCTGTGGACACAGGTCCAGGAGCAGTTCCCCCTGCACTGCCAGCGGCGCCTCAGCGGCCAGGATGGAGGGACGGAGGACAGCCTGGAAGGTACGAAGCAGCCAGCACACCCAGCCTGGTGAAAGATGCAGAAGAAGAATCCAGGAGTCTCCAGGCTGATGCCACTGGGCCGTGTGTGTGTGTGTGTGTGTGTGTGTGTGTGTGTGTGTGTGTGTGTGTGTGTGTCTGTGTGTGTGTGTGTGTAGTCTCTGCGTGTTTCCCCAGGCTGAGTGAACCCGGGGCGCTGAGGCAGGAGTACGAGGAGCAGGTTTCCAGAGTGAGTTGTCCTGCTTTGGTGGCTCTTCTCTGCTCCGACCGGCTGCTTGTGTGAGTGTCGCTGTGATGTCATCGTCAGCTGACGGAGGAGAAGCGGGCCTTCGATGAGGAGGAGCGGAGAGCCAGCGAGGAGTTCATTCAGAGGCTGCTGGCTCAGGAGGAGCAGCTGCAGGAGGAGCAGAGGAGGAGGCACCAAGATGACGAGAGGCTGGCCAGGTTGCTCAGTAAGCAGCTGGTACGTTCTTAGCATCATCAGCTTCTGAGGACATCCCCTCTGACCTCGGACCTCTGAGGATGACAGAAGCTGCTCCTGGGAGGCTCCTCAGCTCCTCAGCTCTGACGTCCTCTCCTCCAGTCTAAAACAGACTCACAACCTTTGTTTTCCTGCTGCAGAACCCTGCTGAGGTCACGCCAGCTAAGAAGAAGGAGGTCGTCACCGGGCAGATGGATAAGTGGGTGTTCCTCACCAGGAGATGTTCTTCACAGCTCAGCGATGATGATGATGGTGATGGTTGTGTCTGTGCTCCAGGTTCCTGAGTCCTCGGCCCCCTAAAAGCAGCTCGTCAGACAGCAGCTCTACAGCCAGCAAGGTCAGATCTCCACCTCCTTGTTGGAGGAGCGTTTCACACAAGTGAAGATGGCTGAGTCTCACGTCTTAGTGTGACCAGGGTGAGCCTCTTGTTTCAGGAGAACGTGGTTTCTCAGAGTCCCCTCCCTCAGCTGGACCTACGCAGTCGTGGAGCAGAGAGTCCAGACCTCCACCCGACCTTTCTGACATCGTCCGTGATGGACCAGCTCCCTCTGAGCGCTGGTGGAGAACCCTCCTCATCCAAAAGATGGAGCTCAGACGACGCTGTGGTGACGCCTCCCAAACGAGCGTGTCTTCATCCCTGCTCCTCTTCTCCTCTGCCTGAGGAGGACCATCTGAGCAGGCAGGAGGAGGAGGACCGCAGACTGGCCCTGCTCCTGCAGAAGGAACTGGACCAGGAGGAGAGAAGAGCTGTCAACAGGCGCAAAGGATCCAGCGACGCTTACCTGCTCCGCCTCAGCCGCCAAGCACACACCAGCAGCTCCTCCACATCCAGGAAGACGAGCTCCCCGCCCAGCACTCCAACAGCCTCTGCTCCCAACACCTCCTCTCGCCCTAAGACCTCCTCCACCACCACCTCTAGTCCATCTCTCTGCAGAGGCGGGAAACAGGCCACTCTGACCCAAATGTTCTCCGGTTTCCGCAGCTGAAGCCTCCGAACCTTCAGAGATCGTTTCAGAGAGGACCATTCTGGGCTCAGAGGCCTACATGAGCCCCTTTAACCAGCCGCCACCAGGGGGCGCCGCTGAGCCCTCCCCGCTGATGATCTACCCCCGACAGGAAGCAGCCTGACTGCTTGAAACAGGCCGCCAGCGGGTGGCGCTGTTGCCGCAGAGGGAAGAGGTTTCCCCACTTTTGTTTGAACATTAAAGTCATTTTGTTGATATCACAATAAAGTTGTTCCTTCAGGTTGCCGTGGCGACAGTAAAGGTGTGCTTGCTGAAGGGTAATGTCAGGTGTCCTACCGAGCCTCACTGCGCCTGCGCACGTCTCGTTACGTCATTTCTCCAAGCTTCGCCAGGAAGGCGTCCGACCAGCTGGGCGGGGCTGGGCGGGGCTGGGCGGAGCTGCTCCTCTGACCGGCTCATTTTAACACACTTTAACCTTTTATTTCAGACGAGGTTACTCAGAGTTTGAACGTCCTCCTTGCAGAACAAATAGTCTAAATATTTTTATTTCTTTTTAATCAATTTAAACTCTTGTTGCTCTTCTGAAACAGCGATGACAAAAACAAACTGGAAGCTCACGGTAGGATTTCCTGACGCGGTAGCACAGATGGACAGGCTGTCCATCAGACGGGCTGTCCATCAGACGCGTCTGTGCTACCGCGTCTGTCGGTACGACGTTTCACGACAGAACGCCGGGATCTCTGAAAACCAGACCGGATCCTGGTGTCTGAGCTCTGGCCTCTGGTTCCTGCTGCTGAGTCATGCTGATGATGACCTGCATCAGCTCGTCATCTTCACCCTGTAGGACATTAGGGCTGGTGGGCTTGGTCCTCTGGTCTGGTGGGGTTTGGTCCTCTGGTGGGCTTGGTCCTCTGGTCTGGTGGGCTTTGGTCCTCTGGTGGGCTTGGTCCTCTGGTCTGGTGGGCTTGGTCCTCTGGTCTGGGTGGGGCTCTGACCTGGAACCAGCCCACTCCAGTAAGGGTTAGGGTATCAAGATGTTTAATTCATTCTTCAGATGAATCGTTCCCGTTTCCTCAGAATAAATTAAAGGCCTGACCTGAGATGTTAACGAGGCTGCAGATTCATTCTGTCAGAAATGGCCCAGGTTATTAGACCTGTAATAACTACGTAATAACCAGCAATGACGTTTAAAAAAAACAGCCAAGTCAAACTTCTTTGTATTATATTTTTACACGTAAATGATATTTTAAGGTTTTCCATCAGCAGAAGCTTGTTGTGCTTCCTCTTTCTGCGTGTGTGTGAGTGTGTGTGTCTTATAAATGCGTCAGTTTGTTCCTCAGACTGACTCAAACTTGTCTTTGCAGCAGCTCTTCACGGTGAGTCTCTGAATATTGATTGGAATAATGTTCTGATATTTGATCACTAATGATAATAAACATGTAATTACAGTTACAGTACATTACTATTTTTTAAATGTAGATTTTAAGTCTGTTAATGTAGGTAATAAATTAGGTTTGCAGTTTATTAGGCTGTTTCCAAAATCTTCAATATTTTTTATAATTCTAAATAACTGCTGATTAGGTGATTTAATGTTATAAACTTTTTACATCACTTTTAATTTGGACCGTATTCGGTTGAACGACGGTGACGTCACGCAGACGTGGGCTGTGATTGGAGCGTTTTCGTGTCAGTTTGAGCCGTTTTGGCCGTTTAGGTGTTGATGAAGTTTGTTGTGCATGAACAACAAAGCTGTGAACAGCTGTGAACAGCTGAGCTGCGAACAGCTGTGAACAGCTGAGCTGTGAACAGGTAAACAGCTGTGGCGGTGCTGGGTGTGACTGGGCTGCTCTGTGCACACAGATGTGCGTGTCCTGGTGTCTGCGCTGCACCGGCCTCTCGCTCGTCCCGCTGGCCCTCGTGTGCACGCTCGCCAACATCCTGCTGCTGCTGCCCGACTTCAAGACCCACTTCCTGCTGGACGGTCACGTGACCAGGGAGGCCACGTGGGGCAGCGGTCTGTGGGGGGCCGTTCTGGTACGTCGCTCTGCATGTGACCTGTGTCATACGTGTGGTCATCACAGCCGCAGAGTGTGTGTGTGTGTGTGGGTGTGCGTGTGTGTGTGTGTGAGAGAATCCCCATTCTGTGTTTTCATCACATGCTGCTTGAATCAGTCTCCGCTCATCAACATGAAAATGACGTGAACACGCACGTGTTTAAACTGAGATGTAAGAGCCGTCAGGCAGATGTTTTAACCAGATGTTCCACCAGATGTTTAACCAGATCTTTAACCAGATCTTTATCCAGATGTTTAACCAGATGTTCCACCCGATGTTTAACCAGATGTTCCACCAGATGTTCCACCAGATGTTTAACCAGATGTTTAACCAGATGTTCAACCAGATCTTTATCCAGATGTTCAACCAGATGTTTAACCAAATCTTTATCCAGATCTTTAACCAGATGTTCAACCAGATGTTTAACCAAATCTTTATCCAGATGTTTAACCAGATGTTCCACCAGATGTTTAACCAGATCTTTATCCAGATGTTCAACCAGATGTTTAACCAGATCTTTAACCAGATCTTTAACCAGATGTTTAACCAGATCTTTAACCAGATCTTTAACCAGATCTTTATCCAGATGTTTAACCAGATGTTCCACCAGATGTTTAACCAGATCTTTAACCAGATGTTCAACCAGATGTTCCACCAGATGTTTAACCAGATGTTTAACCAGATGTTCAACCAGATCTTTATCCAGATGTTTAACCAGATCTTTAACCAGATGTTCAACCAGATGTTCCACCACCGTCTGGCAGATGTTCTGAGGGCTGCATCAGCTGACCCAGTTTCACGGTTCTGATTTGCAGGTTCTGATTTCCGCCCGAACCTTTCTGCAAGGCAGCCGAACCAGAGGCTGCTGGGCCTTCAGGAAACAGGTACGAGCGTCAGCGGGCTGAGGGCCAGCTGAGGGCCAGCTGAGGGCCAGCTGCTCCAGGTGTGCCTGTGCTCACCCACATGTGGTCTGTGTGACTCCAGATGTTGTGCCAGCTGCTCCAGTCCCTCCTGGGCCTCCTGGCTGCTGCAGGCTGCTCTCTGGTCAGCTTCACTGGGCTCACTCAGGGTCCTCTCTGCCTCTATAATTCCCCCGCTGGTCAGACCTGGGGTGTCCCACTGCAGCCCACTCCAGACCAGTAAGACACACACACACACACACACACACACGCACACACACACACACCCCTGACTGTTCTCTGGTGTCAGGGCTGGCTCAGGGTACCTGTACAACCACAGCCTGTGGTCTGGAGTGTGTGTGGAACCCAGGAATGTGGTCCAGTGGAACGTGATTCTGTTCAGCCTGATGGGCGGAGCCAGTTTCCTGCAGGTTCTCCTCTGTGCGGCCAACATTATCAACGCAGCTGCTGGTGTGATCGTGGGTCAGGGCTTCTGCCACAAGCAGGTCTGTATGTTTTTACTCTGATCTAAGTCCAGTTTGAGCTGGTTCAGATCACGTGTTAAACAGACTCCATCACCCAGACTCCTGACCCAGCTGCTCTACCGCCAACCTGCCACTAGGTGTCACTGGTTGACAACATTTATTTGCTCATCACGTTTTTGGAAATCTTTTATTTTTCATCAATAAATAATGAGACAGGTTTAATTTTGACCAACATGGTTGGATGACTTGTTTTTCCTGTCCTTTGTATTTTAGGTGAGTCCGGCTTGATGAACTCGCTGAAGTGACTTTTTTTTTTTTAAAGCGCTGATGCACTTTACGTAAAAACAACTTGACCTGAACAACAAACACACCACCAGAAGATGGAAGTGGTAAATTCATCATTATTAATGAATCCCTGTAAAGGTCACATTTGTTTTTCTGGATTTGGTAAAGTTTGGGTTAAGAGCTCAGGACCTCCGATACATCATATTTATTGTCCCATTATTTATCTGTACTTCTGTAATCTGTTTCCAATAATTTAATGTCAGGGTGCTTAGCCCTTTTTTCTGTGCAATAATACATAAAGGAAGTATTTCCACCAACATAATCGGTGTTTGTTGTGTAATTAATTAATCGGCCGCGTCCAGCAGGGGGCGCCAAGCCCTGATGTTCTTTATGACATCACTTCCTGTTCTGGACACTCCCTAATTAGTGCACTAACAAGGGCATAAGGACTGAACTCGCCGCTGGATGAAGTCATTCAAAATGCAGAACTTTATTTAAAATCACATACAAACGATACAAGAATGTCTGTTCGACATGGGTTGGTCTCTATGGAAACAGGGCGTTCATGCTTGAAGTCACAGTGTTGGCGTGAAGGGCGGTCCCCTGGTTCGCCTGAGAAGAGCTCTGTCAGCCAGTCTGGAGATCAGGAAGTGATCCACTGAAGAAGGTCGTGAAGGTAGAGTCAAGGGCACAAAGCTCCGTCATCAGATCAGGTCTTTTCACAGCTTCCTGTCCACTGCCTCAGGAGGAGGGGCTTGTAACTGGAGCTCAGTGCAGGACGTCCCTGTCTGCTGATCCCGAGCGGCTGGAGTAGATGTGGAGCTGAGGTAGCTCGATACCGTTGTTGTGAAGGTCCTCCTGCTTCTGCAGACCGTGAAGCTTCAGGACCAGGTCCCTGATGAAAGCCTGGGGACGAGGAGGCGTTAGTGACGCCTACAGGTGGGACCAGTCATTACACCACAATCTGCCGAGGAGACCAAGGTCACATACGTTCACGTATGGCCATCTGCTAGACCGAGGGGGAGGGGCTTACAGCAAACAACAGATCCTTGGTTGTGGTCGCTTCCCCTCAGCCGCTTTCTTTACATTCAAATAGGATGAGCCAGTAAACAGGAAGTCTACACGCTTCAGAGCCCCCACAGCCATACATCAGCTGATGTGGACAGCCTGACTTCCTGTCTGCGTGCTGTGGAACCATGTTAAACACGTCACACAGCCGCACCCTCCACTCATGGGCGGAGAGTGGAGGAACTATTTACAGCTGTGGATGAATCCGGCCTGGTGAAGTTCTTACCTCGGTGCTGCTGTTAGACGAGTGAAAGATGACCTGAAATACAGGAACAGACAGACGGGTGAGGACGGACAGACAGACAGACAGACAGACAGCTGAGGACGGACAGACGGGTACCTGCAGTCTCTGTCTCCTCTCCTCGTCTGTCTTTAGGTCCAGTAGTTCATCAATATTCACCTCCTCTGGCATCTGGTCCTCCTGAAGCATCAGTTAGTTGTATTTAATCTGTGTGTGTGTGTGTGTGTGTGTGTGTGTGTGTGTGTGTGTGTGTGTGGTGGGGTTCTCATCACCCCTCCCCCTCCACCACACTGATCATTAATCAATACGTCTGCTCTCCTTTCCTGATGAATATTTGATATTCTGAGTACGGCTGTCTACGGTTCTACTGACTACATTATTGATGCTACAGGAAGTAGCTTCATCTTAGCGTCGTCATTTCCCACAGTCAGTAAATGCCTCTCGCCTCTGAAGCTAGGGTGGTGCGTTCACGGTGCTCTGACATTAGTCAGTAACTCTAAAGATGATTGTGTGGGCAAACTAACCCACAACCAGGAAAATGCAGCTTCACTTTGTTCTTCTCTTCTTCAGTCTCGATAATTATTTTATCTTATTATTTTCTTGTTTCAGGACAACCAGACAATCAAGTTCCTCATCCCGTGTTGTCATGGTGATTCTGCTCTGACCTTATTTCTGGTGCATGTGATGATGAGTGTGTCTGACAAGTCTGCTGTGTGTGTGTGTGTGTGTGTGTGTGTGTGTGTGTCTGTGTGTGTGTGTCTGTGTGTCTGTGTCTGTGTGTGTGTGTGTGTGTGTCTGTGTGTGTATGTCTGTGTGTCTGTGTGTGTGTGTCTGTGTGTCTGTGTGTGTGTGTCTGTGTGTGTGTGTGTGTGTGTCTGTGTGTCTGTGTGTGTGTGTCTCTGTGTGTGTGTGTGTGTGTCTGTGTGTGTGTGTCTGTGTGTGTCTGTGTGTGTATGTCTGTGTGTCTGTGTGTGTGTGTGTGTGTCTGTGTGTGTGTGTCTGTGTGTGTATGTCTGTGTGTGTATGTCTGTGTGTCTGTGTGTGTATGTCTGTGTGTCTGTGTGTGTGTGTCTGTGTGTGTATGTCTGTGTGTCTGTGTGTCTGTGTGTCTGTGTGTGTGTGTGTGTGTGTGTGTGTCTGTGTATGTCTGTGTGTCTGTGTGTGTGTGTCTGTGTGTGTGTATGTCTGTGTGTGTGTGTGTCTGTGTGTGTGTATGTCTGTGTGTGTGTGTGTCTGTGTGTGTCTGTGTGTGTGGTGGTGGTGGGGGAGGGTCCTCTGACAGGAAATGAGATAAATCTGATTATCAACAGATTCTTACAGTCCACCCCCACCCGAACTGGTGTTTTAACCCCACTGACTCATCAATAACTGGCTCCACCCACCTATAAAGACCCAGGTTTCCATATCATGGACAGATGGATGGATGAATGGATGGATGATGGATGGATGGACGGATGGATGATGGCTGGATGGATGATGGATGGATGGATGGTTGATGGATGGCTGGATGGATGATGGATGGATGATGGATGGATGATGGATGAAAGGTTGATGGATGGATGGATGATGGATGGATGATGGATGAAAGGTTGATGGATGGATGGATGATGGATGGATGGATGGATGGACGGATGGATGGATGGATGATGGATGGGTGATGGATGGATGGATAGATGGATGATGGATGGATGATGGACGGATGGACGAACGGACGGATGGATGGATGATGGATGGATGATGGACGGATGGATGATGAATGGATGGACGGATGGATGATGGCTGGATGGATGATGGATGGACAATGGATGGATGGATGATGGATGAAAGGTTGATGGATGGATGGATGATGGATGGATGAATGGATGGACGGATGGATGGATGGATGATGGATGGGTGATGGATGGATGGATAGATGGATGATGGATGGATGATGGACGGATGGACGAACGGACGGATGGATGGATGATGGATGGATGATGGACGGATGGATGATGAATGGATGGACGGATGGATGATGGCTGGATGGATGATGGATGGACAATGGATGGATGGATGATGGATGAAAGGTTGATGGATGGATGGATGATGGATGGATGAAAGGTTGATGGATGGATGGACAGATGGATGGATGATGGATGGATGGATGATGGACAGATGGATGAATGGATGGATGATGGATGGGTGATGATTGGATGGATGGATGATGGATGGATGATGGACGGATGGACGAACGGACGGATGATGGACGGATGGACGAACGGACGGACGGATGGATGATGGACGGACGGATGGACGGATGATGGATGGATGGATGATGGACGGATGGACGAACGGACGGACGGATGAACGGACGGATGGATGATGGACGGACGCATGGACGAACGGACGGACGGATGGACGAACGGACGGACGGATGGACGAACGGACGGACGGATGGCTGGCTGCTGACTCAGCAGAACATCAGCAGCATCTTCGTGGTGTGTTCACTGACTCTGTTAATAACACAACTGCGGAACTTAGATGTCTCCAAATGCTTTGATGATCGCATCCTTTAGTCCATGTATGTGAACAGAGGTTGCCTGGCAACAGTGGAGCGTGTTTGCTTGTGATGCTGTCCGGTCCAGCAGCGTCAGTGGTACCGTTACTCACCCGTCCTCGGTACAGCTCGTCCAGTCCACAGTCGACCCACTTCTCCACGTCCAGCCTCCTCTGCAGCTCCTTCCGGTTGTATTTGACGGTTACCCGAGCCTGCCGCCGCTGCTGGTTCTGACCCGGAGACTGTGGAGCGCACGCCCTGTTCACCCGCCGACCCACCCGCTGAGCCGCCATCCGGATGAAGCACAGCGGCCGGAAGGAGCGACTGAAGAAGTAACAGTAGAGCCAAGCAGGCAGATCTTTGAATGGACGCAAATCAAAGGCAAACTCAAACTCCAGAAGACAACAGCGACTCGGACCGTCGGATGAGGAGTGTCTGGTCCAGCGTGAGCCGGGACAGGGCGGGGCCGACTGATGCTGCGTTCAGGGCAGCTGGTGCTTCGGAAAACCTCCCACCTGCGCGCAGACGGGAGTCTTTGAATATAATAAACTGGGAACCGGCAGCTTTTTTCAGCGTGACTGTGTCTAAAATCGCATCAGAAACAACTGAAGCAACTGAAGATTTCAGAGCTACGAGGGTCCTTAAATGCAACATGCTGCCGTCCAGAGAGGACAAGGAAAAGCGGCGACCCCTGCCGGTCAACACCTGTCAGAGCAACTATCCCCATTATTATCTTTATCATCGTTGTATGTGTGTGCGTGTGCGCGTGCATGTGTGACCGGCTAGACGGGGTGTGAAGGGAGTTTCCTTTTGTGTCACCTGGTGTCGCTGACGTCGCCGTGGGCGTGGTCTCAGCCACCTCGCACCTGTCTCGCAGGTAATTTAACTGCGACACAAAACGCGAGCAAACGCGGAAGAGCTTGTTTACTCACGCGCGGCTCACAAACGGTCTTCAGGAAAGCTTCACCCCAGTCATGAAACTGGTCGGACCCAGTGTGCTGCTGGTCTGGTTCCTGCTCGGCGCCAGCCTGGCTCTGGGCTGTGAGTGGGACAGTGTGGACGAGCGCGGCCTGGACCTGAAGTCCTCCAGGCCCGACCTGGGCAGCCCGACGGAAGTGAGCGACGCGGAGGAGTGCAAGGCCGCCTGCTGCTCCAAGCGCGGCTGTGACGTGGCCCTGGTCGGGGCCCCGCAGGACGGAGCCCTGCAGTGTTACCTGGTGACCTGCTGGGTCCTGGGCTCGGACCAGTGCCAGCTGATCAACAGCTCCCAGTTTGAGGTGCATCGCAGGAGGCAGCAGCGCGGCAGCGAGTCGCTGCTTGGAGAGCCGAAGGAGAAGAACCAGAGGGACGAGAACCAGAGTAAGACCTCGGCTGGATATTTGTGCTTTTTCTGGTGATGATTAGATTAACGTGTTTCTGTTAACACTCGTTTTAAGACGATTCTATTCACGCTTTTACACGGAACACTGACGTCAGCGGGTCTGGTTACACTCTGCTGTAATCAGATTACATCGTTTTTCACGTGAACTTTTAATCAGATTAAACCCTCCAAAGTGAATTTTCTTTTTCCAGTATCGCCGCAACATCTCCGGGTTTCTTTGACATTTCTTTGTTGCTTTGATCTGGCACACCTGGCCTCACGGCCTGGCGTCAGCTGCTCGCCTTATGTCTGTTGTCAGTTATCTGATGAATTTTGAGACTTCAGAGCGAACGTCCCGATTTAGCCACGTGACCTCAGCTCAGGTATACCAAAGCTGTGAATCTGCAGGTGTGTTTGACGCCTCTTTGTGTTTGTCCTTGTTGGGACAGGCAGCCAAAATCGGTGACAAACACCTGTGCAGGTGACTGTCACTTCCTGGTTCCTCTGGAATGTGGCAGGACTGGCTGCACCTGAAGCACCTGGGATCTTCTTTTGGATGAGCTTGTTGTCTTTTTTTTCGGGAGAGTGAAACAGAGACGTCTGCCACGGTGGGCGCCATCTTTGTCAGCAGGTCTGTGCTAACGGCCAAGGCGCTGACTGATTCCCTCAGTCCGCTGTCTTCCCGTCAGCTCTCCTCATGGAGCGCTGGCGTGTCGACGTGCTGCGGAGCCGCGCAGCTCCTGGTCTCACCTTTCAGCTGCGACCGGTCCGTCCAGCTTCAGCAGGAAGCAAACTCCTTCCTTATCAGTTATCAGTAGGAAAGATGTCCTGGGACGCACGTCTGGCTGAGTTCTTGTTAACGCGACGTCCTCTCCCCGTTAGCTCGCTGTCGTCTGCCCATGAAGGTCGGCTCCTGTCGCGCCGCCTTCCCACGGTTCTACTACGATGTGACCAACCAGAGCTGCCAAGCCTTCATCTACGGAGGCTGTGAAGCTAACGCTAACAACTTTGAGGCAAAGGAGGATTGTGAGGCAGCCTGCGTCGGAGTCACAGGTCCACACACACACACACTAACCCCACATCATTTTCATCTTTATTCTGGGAATTTTGTTCTGGTTGTTTTTCCAGAACACTTTCAGGATTCACAGTAACCTGTGTGTGTTTGCAGGTTCTGTTCTACCTGATGAGTCCAAGTCTGCTCATGAGAAAGCTCCACGAATGGCCCCTCGCCTTTACCACGGTGAGCCCTCGTAGAGTCTTTGTGTGTACTAGTGTGTAATCCTGATCGCTAACTTCCTGTTTGCGTGTAGGTGTGGGGCCTGAGAAGACATCTGTGTCCTTGGACACACTGAGAGGTAACACACACACAAAGGGGACGGTGTTAAGTGAGGGCTGGACAGGCAGACGGACGAGTGTGACTCATGTTTTTCTCTCCTAGTGATGTCATCTGAAGACTACGCTGGTAAGTGTTTGACTTTAATCTCACTGCAGCTGATTATCAGTCGCTGAAGGTTTCATTATGTTCTTACATTAAAAGCTGTCTTCCAGCACAAGGGTCATTCATTTTATTTAAAGTGCCAATTCATAACAAAGTTATCTCAAGACACTTTTTTCTGGGATCTGTTTTTAATGGGTCTTTAATTTAAAATACTCATTATTCTCTCTCTAGCTTTCTTTCCTTCATCTGCTGGTCCTTTTGGTTTATTATCAACTAACTATTATTAAATAGTTAAGACACATGCACGTTCATGTGATAACTGCTGCTTTCCCACCCAGAGCAGTGTGGGGCGGAGCCTGAGGTTGGTCCTTGTCGCGCGGCGCTTCCACACTGGTACTTTGACAGCGAGGCAGGAAGCTGCAAACGCTTCATCTTCGGAGGCTGCAGAGGAAACCAAAACAACTACGTGACCAAGCAGGCATGCATGGACACCTGCACAGGTGAGCCCCGTACACACGCGTCACACGCCTGCCTGTGCACCGCTGACGCGCTCTCTTCCAGGAGTTACCGTCCTTCCAGCCAGTAAGAAAGTTGGTGTTGCTGAAGACTTGGAAGGTAAACGAGCAGAGGTGCAAGCAAGAAGGTCGCTTTGAGGACCCGGTCACCCTCAGCGCTGCTGCTTTGTCTGCAGAGCACTGTGTGCAGAAGCCAGACGCTGGTCCCTGCCGCGCCGCCTTCCCCATGTTCTACTACGAGCCAGACACCAACACCTGCCAGCCCTTCATTTACGGAGGTTGTCACGGCAACAACAACCGCTACAACAGCAGGGAGGAGTGTCTGAACCGCTGCCGCCTGGATGGTAAAGGGTGTCTGACGCAGCACACGTGCTGGGCTGGGCAGCAACCATAACCATCTCTGTTTTCCTCTTCCAGTTTGGGTCAACTCTGGACGAGCTGGGCACCGCTGGAGTGCAGGTCGGTTTCTACCTGACAAAAGGGGGTGTGTCCATTCACCTGAGGACAGTCTGAAGTCTTCAAATTCTGCTTTCAGGCCTCTTCCTCTTCATCACTCTGGCGGTCATCTCTGCTCTGCTGCTGGCGGCGCTCATCATCTTCACGCTGAAGCGTCGCGGTTTCACCCGCATGAGTTCGTCCAGGTACTAATGTCGCAGTGTGGGTGGAGCATCCTGGTGTTGTGATGAAGCGCCTTTACTCTGCAGTTTCCCAGCATGATGGAAGGATGAGTGGGTGGAAGGATGGAGTAACACCTGTGGTTCTTCCTGCAGTGACAAACAGGAGCTGCTCCCAGAGGCAGAAGATCTGTCTGTGGACTCTCTGAGCCTCCCAGAGAGTCCCAAAGCGAACCAGGCCTGAGGAGAGCAGCAAACCCCCCAGGAGGCAAGTTCTGCCTCCAAACTAAGGCTAAAGCTGATAGCATCTGTGCTTTAGCATTGTTAGCATCTGTGGGTCAAAGGTAATCTATTTTTTTCAGTCCAGTTCACCTTTTATTGTTTCTACTGTTGTTTTTACTGCCATAAGTTGTTTCTATTTTTCTAATTTTGAGACTTTAGTCACATAACCTCATCGACCTACCACATGAATAAATGTTGATCTATTTGAAGTTGATTTTTTTTTTCCTACTTGAGTGAAGAATTTTAATTGCTCATTTGAAGTCATTTTAGATTATTACTCTTGTAATTTTAAATAAATGGTGTGCTTTGAAGTCAACATATTAAAGAAACAAAGATCAGGTGGTTTTTGATTTCATGGTTTCAGTGATTATAACTTCTAAACCTGTCATTTAATAATAAAAACGCATGTTGGAAAATCTGAGACTCCTTTATTGGGAGAAATTTGATATGTATTTTATTTTCTGTTTGAGTTTTGATCAAAATCAACTTCAGGAAATGTTTGCTTTCAGTTCCTGGACAAATTCTCAGGCTCATCCGATCAGAAGTTGTTTGAGTTAATGGCAATGTCAAATACGTTATTAGCCTTTGGCAATTTAGGCCATTTAAATAATTTACTTTTTGTTTTTCTCTGAGCTTTTATGGACAGTAGGGAACGACAGTGACCAGTGTTTCTATTGTCCTCTCATGAAACAAGCTAAAGTTTTTTTGTGTGTGTGCAGAAGTTTGACGATAAACCCATTAAAAATAAAAACAATTCTCATAAGAATGTATGTGAATATGTCCAGTATTGATTTATATTTAATGACATTTACATTTGTGTTTATTTACTGTACGTCTCAATTATTTTAGTGAAATTATTTTAATTTAGCTGCATATGGCGCTCATAAAAACGTCATTTTTGCGCGACCATTCCGGAAGTACTTTCGAGCCGAAATGGAGGCTCGTCGGAGTGAAGCGGCTGAAGAGGCAGATGTCGGTTAACGAGACAAGACGTTTATCTTTTAACGCCGAGACAAAAGCACAGAGGTTAACTGCGAGTGGCTACTGGACACGAACTCAGCTACATGTTGTGAGTGTTTTAAATCAGTCATTTTCAAGGCACTACTTGGGTCTTCTGTCGGCGTGCTAGGCTAGATGCTAACATGTTGAGTCACGGGTGTGTATGTGTACTGAGGTGCAGTGTTACTCAGCTAAATACCACACACGAGCTCTAAAATTGCTGAAATGGGGTCTGATAAGTACATTTTATTCCAACTGTTGATATTCTGAAGTTGTATCTATTCATGTGTTGATGTTGGAGTTCGCATTAAACCGTGTTTCTGCCTGCGTGCACATTCTGTGTGGTTGTATTTAGCATTCGATGCTAAACACAACGATTCACAATTTGTAATTCGCAGATTTTTGTAGCAGAACGGTTTTTACCCGGAAGTGAAAATATAATTAGCCTAAATTTGTTCTAAGAGATTTTTCATGTGACTCAATTTCCTCCTCCCAGCATTTTTCTAGGAATCACGTGACTGGATGTGCCACCATGCTAGTCGGTCGCATTGAAGCAGTTTAACCACTATAGTACAGACTCATTCAAAGAGTTTGGAACGTTGGAGCAGGGAACAAGTCTGGGAAAGCTAAAACCGAAGATTTCCACAGGCTCCAGGAAGCTCATGGGGTTGCATTCAAACTCAGACTGGGATGTGTCCAGCTGCTCTCCAGTTAGCTGCACTTCCATTCTGACAAAGAAAATATCCTGTTCTTGATCTCAGGTGGTCATGGCAGAGCGGCGGCTGGAGTGTACGTGGAAGAGACACGTGTCGGAGCAGCTGAAGCTCAGAGATCGACTACAGAGGCAGGCCTTCGAGGAGATCATCCAGCAGTGTGAGTGTGGAGGAGCTGGTCCAACTAGGATCAGCCTGACTGATTTGATAATGCACGAGTGTCTGTTTCAGATAACCGTCTTTTGGAGAAGTCAGACCTCCAGGCTGTTCTGTCTGAGCGATACCAGGCAGACAAATATGAGCTCCAGAGGGGACACGAGTTCAGGTGAGGCCACGTCAGCAGGCGTGTGATTCAAGTGTTCTTGACGCTTGCGTGTGTTTCACTTGTTCCATTTTTACATTCCAGTTTGGGTGGTGACGCCAGTCGAAGCGATGCGCTGCAACAGGAAATGGCTCAGATGAAAATTAAACATCAAGAGGAGCTAACGGAGCTGCACAAGAAAAGAGGAGAGGTCAGTGGCAGGACGTGAGGTCATCATCAGGCAGGTTTGGTCAGTGGTTAGCGGTTGCCAGCAGCTACTTCCTGTTGGCGTGCTTCTGCTGCAGCTCACTGGTACATGCTTGTGTCTGTTGCATCAGCCATGAGTCCAAATCATTTCCCAACAGCTGAGTTCTCGTCTGCTGAGAAGACAAACCGTCACGAGGCGTTTGTCACACATTCCTCCAGCTGGCGCATTTATAAACGCTAATTCACAAACCATTCCCTCTTTTTCCCCTTTTAGGATAAAGTGTGTTTTTAATTGAATTTAAATTTCATTTCTAACATTTTGCTGTATCTTGGACTGCCCAATCCAAGTCTACCTTCTTCAGACCGGCTGCAGAGACTAATGAGAGGCGGGGGCACTGGGTGTTTCAGGGGGGCACACTTCTGCATTTATCTGCCTCAGGATGAACAGCGGCTCTGTGGCCAGTCCGTCACTATGGTAATATTTTGTCTCACTAACGAGGCCGTTCATCCTTAAATATATAAAAGAAAACCAAACACAGTAGAATAGCGCTGTGTTCCTTTCTTAAACTCACAACCCACTCGGGGGGCTGCGGTGTTCAGGGAGCAGCTCCACTTCTATTAGAAACAAGCTGATGTCAGCGGAACCCTGGAGTTAGCATCCGTGCTAGGCCCTAGCACGGATGCTAACTCCAGGCCTAGCACGGATGCTAACTCCAGGCCTAGCACGGATGCTAACTCCAGGGCTACTGTCGCCTTCGGTCCTTAAGGTTCTAATCAAAGTGCTGCTGCCTCCTCTCTCTGCTCACTCCTGTCTGCACCGTCAGTCGTCCTTTTTTGCCGAAGTTAAATCAAATTTCCATCGTAACGTTGTGGACCAGTCTGTATAGCTCTAACGTCGCGCTGAGTATTGACCCGGTAAGAGCCACGCCCCCTCTACCTGTAATTGGCTAACACGTTACCTTCGTTCGCTTGGATTGATTGACAGCTCAGGATAGATGGAATTAAGAGAAGATGGCTACTCGGACGGAAAAATTAAAACCAAATAAAATTAAGAGCTTTGCTTTTAGTCTGTAGCTTGCTAGAGTTTAGCAGAATTTAGCACGGTGGGTGGATGGATGTGGATCTACCTGCACATCGACGTATTGGACACCCCTGCTCTAGACAGACTCGGAGCAGACCTGCAAACAAGGATTCAGTTCTTCAGTCAGTGGGATGTTCTGACGTATGCAGAGACAAGCATTCTGTGTTCTGTTGGTGGTGTGACCTCGCTCTGTGTGTGTGTGCGCAGCTGGCTCAGAGCGTCATCGAACTGAACAACCAGATTCAACAGAAGGACAAAGAGCTCCAGAGCAACGCGGCCAGGTCAGTATCTGCTGCTGGTGGAGTCAGATTAGCTCCTAGCAGGCTGAGGTTTATCTGGCAGGGTGTCACCTGTATCCAAAGTTAGAGCTCTCTGTGTGCCACTGCACTGTAAGGTCTCCTTGAAAACTTCCTACACCTAAAAAGGAAGCGGACACTCCTGTGAGGACAGTCTAGTACGTGTGCTGGCCAGAGAAGATCCAGAGAGAGGGCTGTCCAGGAGGCCATCCACGCCAAGCTGGAAAAGCCATCTTTAACCAGAGGTGGTGGACTGATGTGCTCTCTATCAGCCACCTACAAGCAGTTCTCCTCTCTCTTCACCAGCAATCCAAACCTTCACACGTTTGACCAGACCTGCTGACTCATTACCATGTGACCCAACAGACAAAGGGGAAGCACCCAAACTGAAACTAGGCCAACCACCCTGCCAACGACTCTCAGGTGACCACCCGGGGCATTAACATGCTAATGGTCCACAGGGCTATATTTTCAAGCTCCCCCCCCCCCCCCCCCCCAAGTTTAGAGCTGAAGGAGCCCTCTGGAGGGCGGAGCATCTTCAAGGAAACCTCACAGTCCAGTTGCACACAGACCTAACTGTGGATAGCTACGACCTGGATGAGTGAGAATCTCCAGACGTCACCTTCCTGCAGAACCTCTGGGGCTTGACCAGCTGATGTTAGTGTACTTGTGCTGAGCTTTGGCTGGAGTCTAACTGTAGTAACCTGAATGTGTGTCAGAATGGTGGAGTACCAGCAGCAGATAGACAGCCTGGAGGGGGAGTGTCAGGAGCTGAAGACCCGTCTGCAGGTAGGAGCACGTCCTGTCCCTCATCATGATGATGATGATGTCACTGTCCCCATGTGAGAATGGTCAGGCTGCAGTCTTCCTCATATTTACCTGATGAAGGCTGGTGATGAGCAGTAAAAGGTCTGATTTCCCGCAATCCTCCCCCGCTGCCGCGCGGCTCCCAGCGGCTCCTGCCTGAATCCATCATGTTGAAGCGGAGCAGTGATGGCGTCAGGAGCCGCTGACAGGAGGGATGTGACCTCACACAGCCTGTACGGAGGATCCTGCAGGCTGAGGGTGGACATCCAACAGAAGCAGCCAGGGCGGAGCCTCAGGCTGACGGGCGGAGCAGGGAGCTGATCTCAAGTTTTCAAGCTGAGGCCTTCACTGCGGGTGGCAGCTGCTGGAGCTGTTGTCATGGAAACAGACACAGACGTTTTTGTCCCTGCAGGACCTGGAGAAGGCAAACCAGACCCTGAAGGACGAGTACGACGCCCTGCAGATCACCTTCTCCGCTCTGGAAGAGAAGCTGAGGAAGACGACGGAGGACAACCAGGAGCTGGTGTCGCGCTGGATGGCAGAGAAGGCGCAGGAAGCTAACAAGCTGAACGCGGAGAACGAGAAGGACAGCAGGTAGAGCAACAGGAAGGCCTGAGGACGCTTGTCCCTGTTCAGCTCTTTAACTGTGTGTGTGTGTGTGTGTGTGTGTGTGTGTGTGTGTGTGTGTGTGTGTGTGTGTGTGTGTGTGTGTGTGTGTGCCAGGCGCAGACAGGCCAAACTGCAGAAGGAGCTCGCTGATGCTGCCAAAGAGCCGCTGCCCGTCGACCCGTCAGTGTGATGATTGATGCTCAGGTGGCCACCAGGGGGCAGAGTCTCACTCACTCTTTGTGTTGTCAGGGACGATGACATCGAGGTTCTGGCTGAGGATGGAGGGAAAGCGGCTGGAGAAGTTTCACCCAACAGACCTCTGAGCAGAACCTCCAGGTGGGACGCACACCTGTCTCACCATGGCTGCTGATCGGAGGAAAAGTGCTGATGACAGCGTTTCATCTGGCCTTTGGTTCTTTTTGCTTTCAGCAGTAAGAAAATCTCCCAGCCTCCACCCGGCAGCCTGCTGGACTCCATCTCCAACATCTTTGGGTATGTAGACGCTGCCTGGGATTGTCCGGAGAAACGCTTGCCTTTTGAGTGTGTATATGGGTGTGTGTGTGTGTGGATGAAGACCTGTCTGTCTCTGTGTGTGTGTGTGTATATCTGTGTGTGTGTGTCTGTCTGTGAGTGTGTGTGTGTCTCTGTGTATGTGTGTGTGTGTCTCTTTGTGAGTGTTTTCATTCTTGTCTGTCTTGCTTCTTGAAGGCTGCAGACAGCTCTGCTCAGCCTCTTGGGGGCGTGTCCTGACTGTGTGTTTGCTGTGCTCGACTCCTCCTCCCCAGCAGGCGGCGCAGTGCCAACTCCTTCAGCACGTCTCCAGAAACCGCCGAGGCTCCCTCCGGAGTGTGCGCGGAGGTCCGGCTCCCCTCCACGGCTCTGCACGTCTTTGTGAGTGGCCTCTGAGGACCGAGGGTTGTTTCACAGCAGGAGCGGCTGTGGCTTCAGCTGCCCCAGACGCCGCCTCCTGATTGGCTGGAGGTAACACTGCCCGTGTCTGCAGGAGGCGCACGACGGCGAGGTGAACGCGGTGAAGTTCAGCCCCGGTTCTCGTCTCCTAGCAACAGGAGGGATGGACCGCAGAGTGAAGCTGTGGGAAGTCATCGCTGGTGAGCAGACCAAACAGGAAGTCTGGGTTTGGGGTTACCTGGGCCGCTACACGCGTGCTGACCTCATCTGCTCCTGGTGCAGGTCGCTGTGAGCCCAAAGGCGCCCTGACCGGCAGTAACGCAGGAATCACCAGCATCGACTTCGACAGCGCCGTAAGTTTGTGCTCTTCTGTGCCGAAGTGGGCGTGGCTTCCTGTGGTTAACAATGCTGACGGTTCCTGCTGTGTTCAGGGTTCTTACCTGCTGGCAGCATCCAACGACTTCGCCAGTCGGATCTGGACCGTAGACGACTCCAGACTGAGGGTAAGCTCCGCCCTTGCTTCCCTGGGTCTGTGATGTGGATGTAAAAGGTCTGAAGCTCAGGTTCCTCCACCGGGTTCCCTCCCAGCAGCCCCCGCTCTGACCCTCACGCTCTAGACGTGCGTGATGGCGGCAGCAGCTGCTGACACACAGGATGTGACATCACGACCTGTGCAGAGACTCGGCAGGTGGTGTGACGCACACATCCAACACAGTCTGAGCAGGAGTGTGAGGCTGGGGGGCGGGGCCTGAGCGCTGATCTGGCCCTCCTGCTGAGACCAGAGTGCAAACGCAGATCAGTGATCAGAGCTTTGATCAGAGCTTTGATCTGACGCAGTCAGTTAGCTTGTCGCTGTACGGACGCTGTTTCACTCGTGTTTGTGCGTCTTCAGCACACCTTGACGGGTCACAGCGGAAAGGTGCTGTCGGCTCGTTTCCTGTTGGACAACGCCCGCATCGTCTCCGGGAGCTACGACCGCACGCTGAAGCTTTGGGACCTGCGCAGCAAAGTGTGTACGTATCCGTCCCTGGCGCCTTCCTGTGGCAGGCCTGAGCTGGCGTGGGTCTGAGCTGATTGGTCGGTGTCTCACCTGTGCAGGTATGAAGACCGTGTTTGCTGGTTCCAGCTGTAACGACATCGTTTGCACAGAGCAGTGTGTCATGAGCGGACACTTTGACAAGAAGGTTCGATTCTGGGACATCAGGTCAGTGAAGGCACCACCTTGGTTTCTGGGCGTGTGGTGGGGGTTGGGCTGGAGTCAGAGGGCCTAAAGTGTGTGTCTGTCTCTGTGTGTGTGTCAGGGCGGAGAGCATTGTGAGGGAGCTGGAGCTGCTGGGTCGGGTTACGTCTCTGGACCTGAACCACGACCGCAGTGAGCTGCTCACCTGCTCCAGGGACGACCTGGTGAAGATCATCGACCTGCGCACCAACGCCGTCAGACAGACCTTCAGGTGAGGTCAGACTGTTGTCGTGCACCAGGTACCTGTGAGACGCAGCGGGTCATGTGACCCACTCTGGTTTGTTTCCAGTGCTCAGGGTTTTAAATGTGGAGCTGACTGGACCAGAGTGACCTTCAGGTGAGTGGACACCTGGGGAATTCCACCGCTTTAATGTGAGACTCTGGAACAGGAAGTGTTTGGTTCTCCTCAGTCCCGACGGCGGTTACGTGGCCGGAGGATCAGCTGATGGCGCTCTGTACGTTTGGAATGTTCTGACGGGAAAGGTCGACCGAACTCTGGACCGAAACCACAAGTTGGTATAACAGAGTAATCAGGTTACTTGTGACCTTCCAGCGAGGTCACATGACTGAATCTCTTCCATTCCCCAGTTCTGCCATCAACTCGGTGTCGTGGTCGCCTTCGGGGACATACGTGGCCAGCGTGGAGAAGGGCAGTAAGGCCATCCTGTGGTCCGACATGTGACTGACTGAAGCAGCGGCGCTCCGCCATGAACTGATGGGACTGAATGGCGCTCGCCGCCACGCCCCGCCCCTCACCAGGCCCAACTCTCAAACTCCATTTTTACTTTTGTCTGGTTCCGGATCAAATGTCCAGCTAGAGATGGTGATGTGAAGAACGCCGTGGCTCTGCGGACAGATGAAATAGCGTCTGAAATGGCGTCTTGAAGAGGCTGACGTCAGCTTCCTGTTGTCACGTCTGAACAAATCCTGTATTAATATGCACGTCCTCCTGCTGCGAGACCTGCAAGAGCTCTAACTGGGGCTGCACGTCTGTGCTTGTCTAAATAAAACATTGTTATTTTAACTCCTGCAGCCTGTCATGCTAACGTTGTAGCGGATGATGGAGGGGGCGGAGCTGAGCAGTGACAAAACGGGAACGCTGCAGCCAATCGGTGGTTCAGGAAGACAGACGGCCTGAAGCCATTTGCAGGGTTTGTCTTCAGTGTTTGTCCAGATTAAAGTCTCATCTTTCTGTTTGTTTCGCTAATGGTAATGATGCGTTCAGGGACCGCTGTGAGATCACGCGCTGAGTTTTAGCGCGCTGATGTCAGCAGACAGACGCTGAGACGGACTTATAACAGCTTATCGGCTCAGCACAACTGGCCAATCACGTTGTTACATGAGTGATGTGGACAGCAGTGTGACCATGGTAACCATTCAGGAGAAAAGTTGGTCCTCGTGCAGCTCTTGGTAGAAGAGTGCCACCTGCTGGGAGTTTAAACTGAGGTAAATCAAGCGCCCTAACAGGTCTGTAGTCATGACATGAGGTCAAAGGGCAGACGTGTAAATATTGGTTGTATAATTAGGAAATTCATGTGGAATCAACGCTGTGCTCTGATTGGCTCTTTGGGCAGAGCTTCCTGCAGCATCACATGGTCTTCCTGTTTGGGGAGGATAATCTGTGTGTTCAGTCTTTAATGAGCAGCATGCTGACAGTGCTGTGTGTGTGTGTGTGTATAAATGCAGCTCTGATCGGCTGCTAGAAACTCTCCTGCTTGTCTCCCCTCTGCTGCTCTCAGGTCAGTTCATCTCTGCTCTCAACAGTTTACTTGTAAAACATTTTGTTAAAGAATAAAGTAGTTATTGGATTAAACACAGAATAACTAAAAAATTGTTTTTATCAAAGTGTAAATAAAGGTAGATTTACACTTGGATAAAAAAAGAATCTTATTAAAACCGAAAAAAATTGTAAGCTTGTAATACCACCTATTACCACTAGGGTGTATGCATTCCCTAATATTTGGAAATTAATTTTTAAAAACTGAAATTCCCATCTAGCCTCTGTCCCAGTAGAACCAGTCCAGTAGGGTAAACCAGTGGCACCAGGCTGCAGCTTCATGTCAAACACACTGAATAAGTGTCTGATTCCAGCCAACCATCTGAAACACTGTTGCCATGGTTACAGGTCCTGGTAGCCACCACCATGAAGGTCTTCAAGAAGGTTTCCCGTGACCAGGCGGTAGGCTGGCGTGAGCGTACCTTTCTGAGGGAGTTAGCCAGCAGCCGCTAACTCTGCTGCTTGTTTCAGCTGACCGTCTACATGGACAAGAGGGACTTTGTGGACTGCTGCGACTCTGTCCAGCCTGTCGGTGAGTCCGGAACAGTCCCAACACAGTAGCGCAGTGTTTCTCAAACGTAGACCAAGGACCACTGACCCCTTACGTAAACACTCATGGGCCACCTGACTCTAAATAGCCCCCAAAACTATGCTGACTAACGATCAGATGCATCAGGAAATGTACAATAAAGTGAATTCTTTAAATTGTGGGAGTTCAAGAAACACTGATTTTACACTGAATTTTAAATATTGAAATTTTAAAATGTGATTTG
>CM027091.1:14958670-14986170 GCA_015343265.1 Pao palembangensis
GTGTGTGAGTGTGTGAGTGTGTGTGTGTGAGTGTGTGTGTGTGTGAGGGTGTGTGTATGTGTGAGTGTTTGTGTGTGTGTGTGTGAGGGTGTGAGTGTGTGTGTGAGTGTGAGTGTGTGTGTGTGAGTGTGTGAGTGTGTAAGTGTGTGTGTGTGTGTGTGTGTGTGTGTCTTCATACTCTGTGTTTTCCAGTGAGGTGTCTCTGGAACTTCCCTTCAAGCTGATGCATCCTAACCCTGAACCAGGTACACTCGTCTTCCTCAGCAGCACCTTTCAAACAGGAAGTGACTTTCCTGACCTTCACCTGGTGTTTGTACACACACACACACACACACACACACACACGCGCACACACACACACACACCATATTTTTTAATTTTCTTCTTTTTCTTTTCATCCATTACTTCCTGTCTAACCTGCAGCAAAGGACAGGTAAGACCAGTCCTCTGTCCATCTCTCTCTCCTCTCTCCTCTCTCTCCATCTCTCCCTCTCTTTTCTCTCTCCTCTCTCCCTCTCCCTCTCTCTCCATCCCTCTGGAGCTGACTAACTTGCTCCTCCCTCTGTCCTGCAGCGAATCAGGCGACATGGTGTTCGAGGAGTTTAAGCGGTCCTACCTGAAGGGCGTGGTCTACGGAGACGATGACGAGTCTCCAGCAGAGGCTTGAGCCTTGGGCCTGCAGGGGGCGCTGGTGGCCGCCGGGGGGCGCTGGTCACAGTAAAATCTGAGGTCTTAATTGTTCCTCTGAAAGGATGCTCAGTGTAGATGGAGCTGACCCCCTCCATCAAAGGCTTTGATTTTTAGATGCTTTTTTAAACTCATCTGAACTGAAAATGTTTCAGATCTGAGGAATTTCAGCTGTTTGGATAGAAAATCAAGATGAAAACGTAAAAGAATCGGGTTGTTTCCACTGTCAGTAGTGTGTAAATGTAGTTTCATCCTTTAAAAAAATACATTTAAATCAGATTAAAGGAGATATAAAGAAATGTTTGTATGAAAATGAATCATTTTTCTGCGGATGTCTACTTTCCTGTTTTAAAGGATTATGATGGTCGATCAGCTGACTGATTTCAAACTTTTCATCATGAATAACAACTCATCTCTGATGGGTTTATTGATCATATAAACATATCGGAGCTCCAAAGTATCCGGAGTGGAAACAAAGATGGCCGACCAGAGTGGGCGGTCCAGGGGCGGGACTTCACCTCAACATCAGCACCAGCCCCCACCTGAAAGATCTCAGCGAAGAGAGGAGCTGAGGATGCAGCTAGCAGGATAAGAGCTGACCTGGACCTGGACCTGGGGAGTCCGGCTGCTGCTGCTGCTGGACTCAGTCGCCCCAGTGGTAGCCCCCCTCCGGTGGGATCATGGGGGGTAAAGGCCCTCGAAATGTGGGAACATCACATCTATCAGGGTAGAGCAAGAAGCCAGAGAAGGTGCTGCTGGACTCGGAAGCGCTATACATGCCGTTACTAACCGAGTCCTTGACCTGGACCCACACCTGGTCCCCACTCGCCAGGTGAAGGACCACCGAGTGCGAGGCGGTCCCCAACCCTTGGGGCTCTGTGGTTTTGATGACCGGCACAAAGTTGTGGAAGAGGCCGACTTTGAGGACCTGCTGGTAAACGGAGAGGTGGTAGCTGAAGACGTAGGTGCCGTTGACCGGGGCGGTGTAGATGCCACAGCTGGGGTCGTAACTCTGCTGGCTGTTGTAGAAGACGTGGGAAAAGACCACCGGGGCGTTTGGTGGGGGGTAACTGGATGCTGGGCATGCATGGACCAGGTGGCCCCACGGTCCCCTCAGCTCCTGCTGCTCCTTTCTCACCCTGAGGACCCCCCCTCCCCTGTCATCCCCACTGGGCCTTGCCCCCCCTTTTCACCCTTCTGCCCTTTCTGCCCCAGAGTCACGTTGACCCCATCGGTACAGTTACAATCCCCAATGGGCCCTTGTTCTCCTTTGTCACCCACGAGTCCGGGAAGACCAGGGGGCCCCAGATCACCCGTGGCCCTTAGGGCCCGTTGGTCCTTGGGGTCCCAGGACACCAGGCAGACCTCTGGGTCCTGCGGGGCCAGGCAGACCAGGTTGACCTGGAGGACCACAGCTGGACTCACAGGTATCTGGACAGACTCCGTCGTCACCTTTTGGACCCAGATCGCCTGGACGACCCTCCAAGCCTTGCTCTCCTTTGTCCCCTTCAGGGCCACAAAAACCAGGTCAGCAGAAGGAACAGAAACCACTGGACCAGTACCATTTTCCAGAACTTGGAGCACTTTGCCAACCTTTAAAGCCTCTGTCCCCTTTGGGTCCAGCGAAACCAGCTGGTCCTGGTTCACCTTTGGAACCCTCGTCTCCTTTCTGTCCTGCAGGACGGCATTGAGACAGAGAGTCTGAACTTTGGCTGATGGCAGCAGAGGATACCAAAAGGTGTCTGACCTTTGACCCCAGGTCTGCCCACAGACCCTGGAGGGCCCATGAAGCCTGTTGCGCCTCTTCTTCCAGGACTTCCAGGAGGACCTGGGTGACGACAGGTGACGCGTGTCTCCTCTTTGTTCAAGCAGACGAGACTCACCGTGCTGTGGCGTTGTGTACCTGGCAGGCCGCGCTCGCCACGCTCTCCCTTTGGCCCCTGGTTGCTCTGGCAGTGGGTGCAGAGGCAGAACCAGGGGATTGGAACCTGCAACAGCATCTGGCAGTAGGCCTCCAGGGACCCTGCTGGAGGGTCCGTGCTGTTCTCTTCACCGTAGTAAAACGGACGACCGGGGCCGTTCGTAGGGGGGAGAGAGAGGGGCATGGGAGGGCTCCCGTCAGGGGGCTCCCAACTCTCCTCAGAAACGGGTTCAGGCATCGCTATGAGGACCGGGAGGAACAGCGCCACCACCAGGCACTGAGGAGGCGTTTCCATCATCTGGAAAGAAGGCTCGCAACAAATATGGACCTCACAAAAGAGGTAAAAACAAAGTCTCTACGACGTGTCTGACATCTCCTGAAAAGCTTTAATCATAAAAGAAAATATAATTAAGACGCTTTTTTGATAAATTAGGATTAAAACTTTTACCGTTATCATTAGTTGTCGTGTACAGGTAAGACGTTAGCTGTAAGGGTTTCTAAACTAAATCCAACCTTTTCACTCACCAAATGTTGGTTCTTGACGATCGGGAAGGCTCAGAATCTGCAGAGCACCTTCCTGTCAGCTTTAATAAAGCACCTGGACCCCGCCCACCTGTGGCACTGTGTGTGTGTGTGTGTGTGTGTGTGTGTGTGTGTGTGTGTGTGTGTGTGTGTGTGTGTGTGTGTGTGTGAGTGAGTGAGTGAGTGAGTGAGTGAGACCTTGTTTTTATAATCGTGGGGGTCCAATCACCCTGAACCACAGGGAGGCTTTTATTGTGAAGGAGGGTCCCACGGGGACTGGGATCATCTTCATCACCCTCATCGTTGGGTTAACGACACCTTGTGTGTGTGAGACGAGCCGACATGATCAGGTGACTGAGCGGTGCCCCGTGGAGGAACACGGTGGTCCCCAGCCCCGCTGTGAGCTGGGCTGGGCTGAGCTGCTCCAGCGGTGTGGCTGTGTGAGAACAGTCTTGGTCCTGCTGGATCAGAACTTTGGTCCAGATGTCCTCTGCTGCTGTCTGTGCTGAACCTCAGACCAAATAAAGAGTCCAGACTTTTGGACTGAAAACATGAACCAGAAGATTCTGCTGATAACAGAACTTTGAAATGAGGCACGAATCTCGTCGATCTCCGCCTCACATTGTGGTTACGCTCTTGTGGCTCTGATGTTGCACAGCTGGTTTTGGTTCCCACCAGCCGTCTTTCCTGTGAAAGCTGACCTGGTGGTCTTCAGAGGCGCCCGTTCACAATGCTGGGCTGTAACTGATCCCTGATCCAGCTCAGCTGATTGAAGGCTGTCATCGGATCCTGGGCACAACAAGTGTTGTTCAGGTGCTGCTGAGTCCTGGGAACCAGGCTGGGAGGGTCCATGTAGGTCAGGTATGAGGCCACACTGGGAACATTAACTGCATACTGACTGTACATCTTCAAATACTGCATGATACAGAAGTATTACACCATGACTGAATATCTGAAAGCCACATACGCTCACTCTGGGTCTCGCTGTCTTTCTGCTGGTCAGAATCACTCATTTTCTTCTTGGTGGGTGTTTAAGAGCCGAAAACAGCAAAACGTTCGATGGTTTTGACGGGAACTGATTAAGAAAGACTAATCCACTTTCCAGCTGTTGGAAGTAAATCATTAAATATATACCATCCACCAAATTTGCAGCCAACAGACACGAAAGTTTAATTTAAACTCAAGAAACCCAAACTTTGTTTTTCACACACACACACACACACACACACACACACACACACACACACACACACACACACACACACACACACACACACACACACACACAACTAGGTCTTATTTGGTGTAACACCCAACTGTGTCCACTAGGGGTCAGTAAGCGCGTCTGTCATGACCTGTGTTTTGCCCTCTCTCCGCCGCTGGGGGGCGTTTCCTTCCCCTGATCTTTACCGGGGGTCTGATGGCAGGATGGCGGAGGCAGGGGGACCGGAGTCTGCCGCGGCCCGGTGTCCAGACGAGTCGTCGGATAGTGAGCCTGAACAGGAGCCGGGAACCCCTCAAAAACTCATCCGAAAAGTGTCCACGTCCGGTCAGATCCGCAGCAAGGTAAGGAGCGTTAGAAGTGTAGTTTTTACGGGCGGAAGCGATCTGTGGTCAGTGCTTTCATTCGGGGGGGGGGGCGGCATTCTGAGCCCCGAGGACCTCGGTTCTGCTGCTGGGAGACTCTGCTGCGCCGAGTCCAACTCCCGAATGTCTCAGCGTGTAGGAAACATGTTACATTTGACATGTAATGAACCCAGGGGTCGGTGTGATTCGGCTCAACCCGCAGCCCCATAAACCCCCAGTTTATCCCGTCACCGTTCTAGGTTCGCTTCGCCTCCAGATCCTGTTAAAGATGTCCGAGTCCGACGTTAAAACACTCATCACTTACAGGGAAATCGACATGGTGATGCAGACGAAAGGAAGATTTGGCCTTTTTTCAACCTCCAACACAATAATTGACGTTTTGCTCATTTTTAACCGAACGTTGCGACTTGAAATGTAAAGTTCTTGACAGGGAGCTCGGATTGGAAGGTAGGTGGTCTGTGAGGCCCCAGCGGCTGTTTTCACACTAAACCCACGTTTGTGTAAGACCAACCCTTAAAAACAGAGTTTTAAAAGTCACACGTTAATTAAAAGCGTTACTTTCGTTAAACGATTCGGTCATGTCATTAATAGATGGTTAAAAGTTATGGTAATACTATCACAGTTTTGTTGTACATTTAGTTTTTTGTAGGAGAATACATCTAAATAGTTCTAAAGACTGAAGCAAATGTGGTAAAATGTTCCTGAGTCGATGTTGAGCTGAAGACCGGCATGAGGCTAACGCTAACACGGCTAACTGGCGGTCTGGAGGCCCGGGCAGAGCCCCGCTTTTTCCCACAGTAGTCTCCCAATGGGAGGATAGCGGAATCCCGCTGGAAGGGAAGGCTTTATTCGCCCTGTTGGTTCATGGTCGGCTCCTAGAATGAATCCGCTATTCGGGACGTAGCGGTCTCCGCTAAAGAAGCATTTTATCGGGTTCATGGTTCCTTATCGAGCACATCTGTTCGGTTAATTACCTTAAGGTATTAATAAAACGGCGGCTTTTGTTACTGTATCGGATCCCGGAGCCAGATTAATCACAGAATGCTAACACTCACGCCGGCGCAGCTGCTGGGCCCTGAAGGCAGCATCAGACTGACGTGGATGTTCGAGTCACCGGAAGTGGTTCTGGCTGGAGGCCAAGCGGTTTCTATTTAAAGCTGCTGTTTTGGGACATTTCACAGTGTGAGACGCAATCAGGAACAGAGTCATGCGGGAGACAGCGAGGTATTTCTGCACCACAGGAAACGCTGGGAACAATGGTGCATTTGAAGGCCAAGCACGGGGTCAACGTCCTTCCGCTGTCCTGAAGGTGTCTGTGTCCAAACACACTTTAACTGAGCTGCGTGGGGGTGTTGGAGTGGCAGATATCAGCGTTTTTAAAGACTGGTCCTTTAGCCACGACCAGAGCCGATAAACCCAGGTGGAGCAATCAGCTGCTGCGTGGAGCTGCTGCGTGGAGCTGCTGCGTGGAGCTGCTGCGTGGAGCTGCTGCGTGGAGCTGCTGCGTGGAGCTCAGGCGGCTCCACCACTCTTCCAGGAAAAGCTGCAGATTATGTCACCTTTATCAAAGGGCTGTTTGTTAGCGGAGAATTCCCAGAGGTGCGCTCGGAACCCGGGTCTGGATCAGCATCGTGAACGGTGCCAGGACGGAATCAGGATTAATAATTTCCTGTTGTTTGTACGTGGTGTGTGTGTGTGTGTGTGTGTGTGTGTGTGTGTGTGTGTGTGTCAGACGGTGCTGAAGGAGGGTAACCTGATGAAACAGACCAACTCGTTCCAGAGGTGGAAACGACGATACTTCAAACTGAGAGGAAGAACGCTGTACTACGCTCAGACCTCCAAGGTGATCATGTGACAGCACGCCTTTATGGGCGTGGTCTACGCCACACGCTTTCTGCACGTTCACCTTTGTGTTGTGTGTGTGCAGTCCATCATCTTCGACGAGGTGGACCTGACCGACGCCAGCGTGGCCGAGTCCAGCACCAAAAACGTCAACAACAGCTTCACGGTGAGGCCCCGCCCTCTTCCTGTTTGGGTCCTTCCCTAACGTGGATGTATTTAGGGCAGTATCCATTACTGGTTTGAATGGTTCCCAGTCTGTCTCCACACCCCCAGAAATAAAAACCAGCACTTTGTTCTGGTCTCCATGTGAGTGGGCGGAGCCTGTTGTGGGCGTACCCCGACCTTCCAGGTTACAGCGTGAGTCGATGGGCGGTTAGATCCCGCCTCCTGGCGTGATTGTCTGCCCAGCTGAGCCCCACAAACAAACATTCCATCAGTGTTTGGCGAGCGCTGCACAAAATGGCGGCGCGTCTATTATCTCTGTGGTTTTAACTCTGGCTGGCAGAGAACAACCCCCCATCACCGGGGTCGCCGTGGACATAGACAGGAAGTAGACTGGAGCCATGCAAGAGGATGTGGGTGGGGCTTGCGGGTGGGGCTTGCAGAAAGGGAGAGAGACTCGGGCAGAGTGCAGCAGCGTTGCTGGATCCTGGCGGCGTCCTGGACTCAGAGCCAGGTTCCAGAGCTGCTGATCTGGGCCCTGGACCCTCTGGAGACCGCTCACACCTACTGTCCGGCGGGGTCAGAGGTCATCTCCACGGACCACCTGGTTGTGAACGGTGTGGAGCTCTAACTGTGTTTGAGGAGCTCTGGGAGAGACGAAGATGTGCTGCTGAAGTCCAGAAGGCGTCCCCGTGTCTCTGCTGGTGAGTTACGCCTAGCTTAGCGAGGACATGAAGGGCTTGGTCCGAGAGAAGAGCGTGCAGACAGCTGAGGGGAAGAGCTGACGGCAGGAGACGGCCGCTGAGCGTAGAGCGAAGCTATCTGAGGACTCTAACGCCGTGCCCTCTAGAGGTGGAGACTGGTATTACCGAAGCGCTGGTTAGCATGCTAGCTGCTGTAGCCACGCTAGTCGTCAGAAGCTTCGGCTGTGCCGCTTTGATCCGGTTTGAGCTCCTCGTACAGACTGCTGTGCTCATGGACGTCAGCATCGATCACATGACTCTCAGCTGGCCGCGTCTGCCTCCATCACACCCTCAGAATGACATCGCCAGGCATCAGTTTAGGTTCGCACAAACCCAGCTCCGGTGAAGGATCGGTATAAAAATGTTTGTTTGAGGACTTTAAACATGCCGGAAAGGTCCTAAACGAGCTGAATTAGTTCTTCTTCCTCAGCACCAGTCCATGCAGAGGTTTCCTTACCGCCACGCTCCAACAGGAAGTCAGGCGCTCACGCTTTTAGGCTCATTTCAAAATAAAAGTCATCAGAAAAGTTTGTTTGGCCTGAATTTTAGTTGAAATCAGTCAGGTTCAGTCGTCTCTGGGTGGATGTGTTGAGTCGCTGTGTGTGAGTGTGTGTGTGAGTGTGTGTGTGAGTGTGAGTGTGAGTGAGTGAACAGATACCTCTTTGTGTAGCAGCACAACAGGAAATGGAAATCACATCCCTCATGAAGATTGTAACAGGTTGCACAAAATGTGCGATTGTTTATTCATGACAGATCTCACACGCACACACACAAACATCACACACAACACACACCTTTGTACTTCTAACTTTGTGAGGACTCTGGGAAAGACTGGGGTCGTAGTTGTGATGGTTGGAGCTGGGTGATGGTAGAACTCTGTGTGTGTGTGTGTGTGTGTGTGTGTGTGTGTGTGTGTGTGTGTGTGTGTGTGTGTGTGTGTGTGTGTGTGTGTGTGTGTGTGTGTGTAGGTCATCACCCCCTGCAGACGCCTGATCCTGTGTGCAGACAACAGAAAGGAGATGGAGGAGTGGATGGCAGCGCTGCGAAGCGTCCAGAACAGGCAGAACTATGAGGTGGGCCCACACCAGTAGCACCAGTGTTGGCAGCTGCTGGCCGTCCCAGTACGAGCAGCTGACTGTTGTCCCATCGTTCCCAGTCCACCCAGTACAGCATGGACCACTTCAGCGGGATGCACAACTGGTACGCCTGCTCCCACGCCAGACCCACCTACTGCAACGTGTGCAGGGAGGCGTTGTCAGGGGTGACGTCACACGGCCTGTCCTGTGAAGGTACACACACGGCCGTTCACACCCGCCGGTGACGGCGACGTCACCATCGGACTCTTTCATTGGTCGAAACCCTTTAAATGAAGCGCTTCTGTCCCTGAGCAGCTTTTCAGGCTGGTGAACTTTGACCTCACCGCGTTTGTTGTTTTTGCTGTCTCCTGTCCTGACGCTGTCTCCTGTCCTGACGCTGTCTCCTGTCCTGACCTGTCTCCTGTCCTGACGCTGTCTCCTGTCCTGACCTGTCTCCTGTCCTGACGCTGTCTCTCATCCTGACCCTGTCTCCTGTCCTGACCCTGTCTCCTGTCCTGACCCTGTCTCCTGTCCTGACGCTGTCTCTCATCCTGACGCTGTCTCCTGTCCTGACCTGTCTCCTGTCCTGACCCTGTCCTCCTTGTCTCAGTGTGTAAGTTCAAGGCTCATAAACGCTGCGCCGTCAGAGCCACCAACAACTGCAAGTGGACCACGCTGGCCTCCATCGGCAAGGACATCATTGAGGACGAGGACGGGGTGAGACTCAGATGTTGGTGGCCGAGCATGTCCTGTTGGTCCCAGCTGACCTCTGACCTCTGCCAGGTGTCCATGCCTCATCAGTGGCTGGAGGGAAACCTGCCGGTCTCAGCAAAGTGTCTCGTCTGTGAGAAGACATGCGGCAGCGTCCTCCGACTGCAGGACTGGAGGTGTCTCTGGTGTAAAGCCATGGTGAGACCTGTTGCTATGGTTACTGATGCAGCTTCTCTTACTTCCTGTTTGACTCTAAGGCAAGCAGAGACACGTCCAGCACAGACCGGCAGGGACGTTGGCTGTGTGTGTGTGTGTGTGTGTGTGTGTGTGTGTGTGTGTGTGTGTGTGTGTGTGTGTGTGTGTGTGAGAGACACAGGTGACAGGTGTGCTCCTCTGCAGGTGCACTCAGGCTGTAAAGACCTGCTGTCCTCCAAGTGTCCTCTGGGTCAGTGTAAGGTGTCCGTCATCCCTCCAACAGCCCTCAACAGCATCGACTCAGACGGTGAGACGCTGAACACACCTGACGTCCAGGAGAGCAGCTGACCGTGTGTGTGTGTGTGTAGGTTTCTGGAAGGCCTCTTGTCCTCCATCTTGCACCAGTCCTCTGCTGGTGTTTGTCAACTCTAAGAGTGGGGACAACCAGGGTGTGAAGTTCCTGCGACGTTTCAAGCAGCTGCTGAACCCTGCACAGGTGTTTGACCTGATGAACGGAGGACCGCACCTGGGGTAGGACAGCCGCACACAGGCGGGTCTCTCTCTCTCCTGGTCTCTCTCTCCTGGTCTCTCTCTCTCCTGTGACGCTGCAATGTCAGGTGTCGGCTGAGGCTCCAGTTCGGTTTTTCTAGACTGTCACATGACCTGCAGGCTTTCATTGATACCTGGTGTCAGGATGTTTTCTGATCTGTTGCTGACGACAGTTTGCAATTTTCCTACGTTTTAAGTGACTGACGGATGTGTTTGTTGTGATCTGTGAATAAAGTTGTTTGGTAAAACCTCAAACCTCTCCTGGACTCTCTCTCTCCTGGTCTCTCTCTCTCCTGGTCTCTCTCTCTCCTGGTCTCTCTCCTGGTCTCTCTCTCCTGGTCTCTCAGCCTGCGCTTGTTCCAGAAGTTTGACACCTTCAGGATCCTGGTGTGTGGAGGAGACGGCAGCGTCGGCTGGGTTCTCTCTGAGATTGACGCGCTAACGCTGCACAAACAGGTGATCCACCGCAGCCAATCAGCGCCGGCTCTGTTTGACCTTTGACCCGTGAGACGGGGAACTAAGAAGCAGCTGGTGTTTCCAGTGTCAGCTGGGGGTTCTACCTCTGGGGACGGGCAACGACCTGGCCAGGGTCCTGGGCTGGGGCTCCGCCTGCGACGACGACACCCAGCTGCCCCAGATCCTGGAGAAGCTGGAGAGAGCCAGCACCAAGATGCTTGACAGGTGATTCACGAGAGACAGGTGACTGACGACACACAGGTGACTGACGACACACAGGTGACCGACGACGCACAGGTGACCGACGACGCACAGGTGACCGACGACGCACAGGTGACTGACGACACACAGGTGACCGACGAGAGAGACGTGACCGACGACACACACGTGACTGACGACACACAGGTGACCGACGACGCACAGGTGACTGACGAGAGACAGGTGACTAACGAGAGGTAACTGACAGACAGGTGACCGACGACACACAGGTGACCGACGACACACAGGTGACCGACGAGAGAGACGTGACCGACGACACACACGTGACTGACGAGAGACAGGTGACTAACGAGAGGTAACTGACAAGAGACAGGTGACGGACGACACACAGGTGACTGATGAGACTCTCCTGTCTGCAGGTGGAGCATCATGGTCTATGAGACCAAGTTTCCACGGCAACATTCTGTATCTACGGTAACGGAGGACTGCAGTGAGGACTCTGAGGTAACGACCTTGGTGTTGTGGTGATCACCTGTCACCTGTACTGACCCAGTGTGGTCCGATCCAGGTTCAGCAGATCCTGACGTACGAGGACTCGGTGGCTGCTCACCTGTCCAAGATCCTGACCTCAGACCAGCACTCGGTTGTCATCTCCTCTGCCAAGTACGCCTGTCTGTCTGCTCCAGTTACTGGCCTACCCATCAGCTGGGGGTGTCTCAGGTGGTTCTACTGTAAAGTCTAATTCTAGGATATCCTCTCTCTGTGTTTCCATGGTAACAGGGTTCTCTGTGAGACAGTGAAGGACTTTGTGGCTCGTGTTGGTAAAGCGTACGAGAAAAACACCGAGAGTTCTGAGGAGTCGGAGGCCATGGCCAAGAAGGTACGGAAGCCCTGGTGAAACGTGCACGTGTGCTAGCTAACAGCCTCTTGTTTCCAGTGTGGTGAAACGTGCACGTGTGCTAGCTAACAGCCTCTTGTTTCCAGTGTGGTGAAACGTGCACGTGTGCTAGCTAACAGCCTCTTGTTTCCAGTGTGGTGAAACGTGCACGTGTGCTAGCTAACAGCCTCTTTGTTTCCAGTGTGTGTGGAACGTGCACGGTGCTAGCTTAACAGCCCTTGTTTCAGTGCAGGAACGGGTACGGTGCTAGCTAACAGCCCTTTACCCCAGTGTGAGAACGCACGCGGAAGCAGTTAACAGCCCTTGTTTCAGTGTGGTGTATTGATGAGAAACTGGACTCTCTGCTGAAGACCCTGAACGAGGAGTCCCAGGCCTCCACCCTACCCCATCCTGCTCCTCCCCCAACCATCGCTGAAGAGCAGGAGGAGACGGAGGGCATCACGCCACCTCCTTCTCTTCCTCACCACCCTCCTCCTCCTCACAGCTGCTCCTCTCGGCCCAGCGCCTCCCCTGCAGCGGCCGCCATCTTTAAACCTAGAGAGCAGCTGATGCTGAGAGCCAACAGTCTGAAGAAAGCCATCAGACAGATTCACGAGCACACGGAGAAAGGTGAGACAGCTCTGAGGGACAGACAGGTGGGAAAGATGGGAGGGACAGACAGGTGGGAGGGAAAGATGGGAGGGACAGACAGGTGGGAGGGACAGACAGGTGGGAAAGGAGGGACAGTAATGAAACGTGTGACATCAGAAACTTTCTGGCTGCTTTAAACTGTACGTGTGTGTGTGTGTGTGTGTGTGTGTGTGTGTAGCGGTGGATGAGCAGAATGCTCAGACACAGCAGCAGCTCTTCTCTCTGAGCCGAGATGAGGAAGAGGAGGGTCTTGTCGAGGAGGAAGATGAAGAGGTTGAAGAAGATAAAGTGTCTCTCCAGTCGTCCTACAGCGTCAAACACTGCAACACTCGCAGAGGTTAAGACCGTCCTGGTCCTCAGAGTAGTCCTGTAGGACCTGCTGATCTCAGGCCAGGTTAAGACCGCTCCCTGGTCCTCAGGAGTAGTCCTGTAGACCCATGGATCTCAGTAGGCCAGGTTAAGACCAACCTGGTCCTCAGGAGTAGTCCCAGACCTGCTGATCTCAGGCCAGGTTAAGACCGTCCTGGTCCTCAGAGTAGTCCTGTAGACCTGCTGATCTCAGGCCAGTGCTCATGCTTCCTACAGCTGCTCAGCAGTGAGGTCATCACCTGTTCTTTCTGTCTGTACAGTCAGTAAGACACCCTGCGAGAAGCTGATCAGTAAAGGCAGCCTGTCTTTAAGTAGTTCGTAAGATCACTTCCTGGCCAGACAGGAAGTAGGAGAACACGCCCATGTTAAATTACAAAGATCCTATCCTGAGTAGTTAGCTGCCAAGGTGACATTCTTGGTCATTATGAGAGTGGGATGTTTGGCACCACCTGTGTGTGTGTGTGTGTGTGTGTGTGTGTGTAGGTCTCAGAGTCATTTCAGGCTCTCTCTCCAGTAGTTCTATGATTAGTCGGCTGCTGGTGAACGCAGACCCTTTCAACTGTGACCCTGACAACATGTAAGTCCTCGGCTGCAGCTTCCAGCCAATAGGATGTCAGATCGCAGGTGACGTCACAGCCTGTAATATTAATGTTTATTCTGCCCCTTGTAGAACCTGAGCACTGCAGGAGAGTGCTCGAATTTCCTCTCTTTGCCCTAAATTCCTCTGAAATGAAGACATGGCTTTTGATGCTTTATGGTTTGTGTGTGTGTGTGTGTGTGTGTGTGTGTGTGTGTGTGTGTGTGTGTGTGTGTGTAGGGACTGCTACACTGAGAATGTGTCATGAACAACTACTTTGGAATTGGCCCGATGCTAAGATATCTTTGACTTTAATGAAATAAAAAGGGACGGCCATCCAGAGAAGTGCAGGTAGGACGTGACCACTTTATGCTCTTGTCGGCCATTAAAGGATAAAGGATCTCTGATGGTGCGCTTAGGAGTCAACGAAGAACATGATGTGGTACGGTGTCCTCGGAACCAAAGAGCTTCTGCACAGAACCTACAAGAACCTCGAACAGCGGGTTCTTCTGGAGGTGAGTGGGACTGGGCTGGGGTGGGAGCCACGCTGCCGGCAGCAGCAGGTGAGCTGGGCGTGCTTTCCTCACTTCCTGTCAGCGCTGATGGGGCTGTGCTGTGTTGCCAGTGTGACGGGCGGCCCATCCCTCTGCCCAGCCTGCAGGGCATCGCCGTGCTCAACATCCCCAGCTACGCAGGAGGAACCAACTTCTGGGGCGGGACTAAGGAGGACGACGTGAGGACGGAGCCCGTCTCTCTGCTGCCTTCCCTGCCTGTCTGGTTCATTGCCCCGCTGACCGCCTGTCTGTCCCCCTCAGACCTTCACCGCTCCTTCCTTTGACGATAAGATCCTGGAGGTGGTGGCCGTGTTCGGCAGCATGCAGATGGTCGTGTCCCGCGTCATCAACCTGCAGCATCACCGCATTGCCCAGGTGCAGCCGCCCACCCTCCGTCCGTCCGTCTGGCTCCTGTCTGTCTGTCCGCCTGCCTAACCTCCTCTGTCCATCAGTGTCGGACGGTGAAGATCACCATCCTGGGTGATGAAGGTGTGCCCGTCCAGGTGGATGGAGAAGCGTGGGTCCAGCCTCCAGGTTACATCAAGATCCTTCACAAGAACCGGACCCAGACTCTGACCCGGGACAGAGTGAGTCCTGCACACTCACGCTGCAGGTCTGCTGGCCTGGAGCTGATGTTTCTGGTGAGAGGGACATTTGTCCTGGAGGCTCACAGAAAGGTGTGTGTGTGTGTGTGTGTGTGTGTGTGTGTGTGGGACTCAGGCATTTGAAAGCACTCTGAAGTCGTGGGAGGACAAACAGAAGGAAGCCCCAAGGTGGTGCCCTGTGCCCAGCCCCCGCTGTCCTCCCAGAAACAGAGAGATTGGTTCTGAGGACGAGGCATCACCATCAGCCAGTTTGGCTCAGCAGGAGCGCCTGGCACACAGGTGTGTGGGTTACTCGACTGCACTCCGCCAGACCGCTGCTCACGTCCCAGCTGGAACGCAGAGACGCCAGTTACGGACACGGGTTAAGAAGGTCCTCGCGGAGCAAGGGTGTGTGTGTGTGTGTGTTTACTCCAATGTTGTGGTTGTTGTTTCAGTATCCGTGAAGTTGCTCAGTCCCACCACAGTCTGGAGCAGGAACTGGCCCACGCTGTCAACGCCAGCTCCAAGGCTATGGACGCGGTTCACGCCAACCCAAAGGTTCTGTAAACACGGCAGCTAATTCTCCCTCACTCTGTGGGTATTTAATGGCCGTTGTTTGATTAACAGCCCAGCTTTTCTCTCCACCCTTCTTTCTCTCTCTCCCTGCTTTTTCTTCTTTCTTTCCATCATCTCCTTCCTCCCTCTCTTGCCCCCCCCAGACTCCTCAGCCGTGTCGCTCTTCAGATGCATATTATCAACGCCAAAGTTTTGTTGAGAGAGACTTGAGCGTTGCTCACAAAAATGTCCATGGTAACCCTTTGCTCCTGTCAACAGTGGTGGTTGGACATCAGTCACACCGGCCTTACTGTGTGTGTGTGTGTGTGTGTGTGTGTGTGTGTGTGTGTGTGTGTGGGGGCAGCAGCTGGATCCTCCTCAGCAGGAACAGCTGAACGCAGCTCTGGGCTCTGTTGTTTGCAGTTCTGGCCTGGATGGCTGATGTTTCTGGTTGTGTCTCTCATCAATGTAAGCCGTCAGATTAGGGGAGGTAGAGAGTCCTTCTCACCCGCTCTGTCTGTCCTTCCTCACCCGCTCTGTCTGTCCTTTCCTACCTGGCTCTGTCTGTCTCTGCTTCTGTCTGTCCTCTCACCCGCTTCCGTCTGTCCTCTTCACCCGCTCTGTCTGTCCTTTCCTCTGCTCATCTGTCTTCTCACCTGTCTGTCTGTCCTCTCACCCGCCTGTCCCTTCTCCTGTCTGTCTGTCCCTCACCTGTCTGTCTGGTTGTCCTCTCACCCGCCTGTCTGTCCTCTCACCCGCTCTGTTGTCTGTCCTTCCTCACTCCGCCTTGTTCGTCCCTCTCGCTCTGTCTGTCCTCTCACCTGTCTGTCTGTCCTCTCACCCCGCCTGTCCTCTCTCTCTCTCCTGTCTGGTCTGTCCTCTCACCTGTCTGGTCTGTCCCTCACCTGGGCTCTGTCTGTCCTCTCACCTGGGCCTGTCTGTCCTCTCACCCGCCTGTCTGTCCTCTCTCCTGTCTGTCTGTCCTTCCTACCTGTCTGTCTGTCCTCCCTGAATTCGCCTGTCTGTCCTCTCACCTGTCTGTCTGTCCCTCTCGCCTGTCTCCGTCCTCCCCGCCTGTCTGCTGTCCCTCTCTCCTGTCTGTCTGTCCTCTCACTCGTCTGTCTGCTGTCCTCTCACCTGTCTGTCCCTCTCGCTCTGTCCTGTCTCTCTCCTGTCTGTCTGTCCCTCTCCTGTCTGGCTCTGCTGTCCTCCCTCACCTGTCTGTCTGTCCTCTCACCTGTCTGTCTGTCCTCTCACCCACCTGTCTGTCCTTCCTTCCTGTCTGGTCTGTCCCTTCCTCACCCGCCTGGTCTGTCCTCTCACCCGTCTGTCTGTCCTCTCACCTGTCTGTCTGCAGGGTCCTCTGACTGATTTCTCAAAGCGAAGTCGAAGTGCTAAATTCTGTCTTGTCCCCAAGTTCAAAAAAGACAAGAACAACAGAAACAGAGAGACGTGTGGGACGTTGTCTCTGCCAGGTGAGGACGCAGGTCTCTTTGTCCCTCAAGTTGTTTGCTGACTTCAGGCCCCTCCCCAGTCTGGTCCCACATCCATAAATACTGATTTTGGAAGTTTCAGTCAATGCTTTGATGTTGTTGGCGGCTTTCCTCGTCTGACTTCGAACCACTCTGTATTGTGCTGCTCAACAGTGGGGGACAGAGGAGGTGGGGGCGTGGCTGGACTTTCTGTGTCTCACTGAATACAAGGACATCTTTACCGGACATGACGTCCGGGGGGCGGAGCTTATTCAGCTGGAGCGGAGAGACCTGAAGGTAGCAGCACTGACAGGATGTGACTGTTTGTGCTCTTTTCACAGTAAAAAGCCTTTTACTTTTGGGGAGCCTGGGCGTGGCTAGGCCCGCCTGGTGTTGCTGGACTCCGGCGCCAGTTTCTTCAGGGACCTGGGCGTGACCAAGGTGGGTCACATGAAGAGGATCCTCCAGGGCATCAGAGAGCTGAACCGGAACAGCAGCGCCAGCGAGGCCTGACGGCGCTCAGCTGAGGGAGCGTCCTGTCTCCAGCCGCCCGTCCCCTACTTCCACCTTCTGCCGCTTTCAACCAGCCAACCACATGACCTCAACCAGCAGCGCCAGACCGACCAAGCAGATCTATCGTGCCTTGTGACTCCAGCAGCAACCAATCAGGCAGCTCGGAGTCAACACGGACGGGCTCAGCTGACCAGGTCTGGCTGGGGCCCAGAACCCGCAGCAGGACCTTTCCCCTCTGCAGAAACACTTCAGAACCAGACTTGACGACGCAGGGACGCCTGAAGGGACCACAAATCCCAACTTCCTGCCGATAGGACCACTTCCTGTCCGCAGCCTGATGACGAGCTGCTTTGATCATGGTCACCGTAGCTGTGACATCAGCAGCTTCTTCACCGGGGATGATGCTACAGACCAAGGATGGAATGGTGCCAGCCACTAAACTGGTTGGTGGGATGCCAGCAGCATCATGCTTCCAGGAATTGATATCATCAGCCTCCCTGTTTCCTGACGCCTGAGGAGGAAGTCCGACCTGCTGAAGACGGCAGGCGTCCTTGAACCACGTCCCCCTCAGAACCTCATCTGGCGCTCATCAGCCTCCTCCTCCTCCTCCTCCCCGGCGTCAGCGTTCCGGCTCAATCACGCGCAGAAGTGGTCTTTTTTCCTGACTGGTGGACGCGAGTCACAAGAGACGGGAGCCAGTGCCCCCCTGCTGTGGCCTGTCATCCTCACCTTCTGTATTTATTGGGTAATTTATGCAGGAACCTCCTCTGCATACGCTTCGCAGGGCGGCTGGCCGCCGTAACGCCGTGACGTGCAGAGAACAGTCTGCTTCCAGTAACAGGAAGCAGCTGCTCCGTCCACGCGTCGCTCAGACGGGCTCCAGCGGTGCATGTCTGATTTCAAACATTCTGAAGGGCTGTTTTTCTCAGGACCTCAGCTCAAACCAAACAATCATCCCGATGTGACGTCTGTGTCAATATCTGGTTGCTGGTCAAAGATCGGCCGATGTTCCAGTCTGAGGTGGTTTGTGCAGGAGCCAGGTCAGAAATCCTCCACAGGTTCCGATCTGAGGGTTCTTTCACAGGCTGAAGCTCTGAACCTTCTTTGGAAATCAATCTGGATCTTCCTGCTTTTAGTTGAATTTCCTGTTTTGTCCTCTCAAGTCCAGGCTGGGAACGCGGCTCCAGACATGCGTCCCTCAGCAGTTGTGAGTCTCTCTGCGCTGCTGTTGTTTCTCTCAGGCCAAGTGCTGGCTAGACAGGTGGAGCGCCTCTGTCCCCAGGGTGGCCCAGAGTGCTGCTGCTGGTGTCCGGCGTCATGTGTGTCCCGGGCCTCTCGTCAGTGTTCCTGCAGCTGCGCGCGCCTTCCGCCTGTCCGCCAGGGCGCAGAGCTAACGCCTTTCGCTCTGAGGAGGCCAAGCAAGCAGGTGACCTGGAGAGGAGTAAGCATGAGGAGGACGTCGCAGGAGGAGTAAGTGCGGAGATCTTCCACACCAAAGAGAAGACGGTAAGATGGTGGAGGTCCTGCAGGGGTGCAGGCGGGTGAGTCGCCGCCTGACGCCTGTCTGTGCTGCAGCTGGAGTTTTGGTTCAGATACGTGGGTGAGTAAATGTCACCGTGAAACATCCACACTGGTGAGCTGACATGTCTGAGCGCCGCAGCCACGGTCACGGAGAAGTCCCAGACGCAGCGACCGCAAGCACGAGCGCCGTTGGACGTTGGTCGACGCAACCTGGTGACGCTAGCCGCGATGTGTCTGGCGCAGCTCAGGTATGTCGAGATCGAAATTTTGTCAGACAAATCCTGCCAGAACGGAGGGATGTGCACGATGAACGAGGCGCTATGTTCTGGCGTGTCTTCGTTTTCCGTTTATACACCGGCAAGACCTGCGAGTCAGGTAAGCAGGTGCGGGTCTGCGTGATCCTGTCTGGAAACTGCTCTCATGGGTTCCGTGGCCTTTTTGAACCGTGTGCTCGCAGAGGCGGAGGTCGCCATAGAAACGGAGGCTGTTTGCAGTATCACAGACCTTCCAGGTGGCTGGGGGTCGGCGTGGCTGCGCCGATGGATACGAGCTGAACCGACGGACGCAGCTGCAGCCAGACAGGTGACCCAGAATCACCGGACTGCCGGTAACATTGCAGCAGCATGACTCGGACGAAAGTATCCCTCCGCCCCTTAACATAGGCCCTAAAAGAGGGTGACCAGAATTTCAACGTTAAAAACTAAAAAACATTTATATAAACGCAAATTCATTTTTTTAAAGCCATAACAGCATTCGCCGCTGGAAACACCAGAAGGCCTTTGAAACCGAAAAAAAAATGAACTAGCATTTGAAAATTCCTTTTTTCTGACTCTTGTCCCAGAACAACTTTCTACACACTACCAACGTCTTTGATTTGGTTTTACTTGTTTTTCTGCACACTGAGTGTGCTACGCCACCTACTGAGTGATGCGGCACGCAAAAAAACATCAAAAAAAAACAGGGTTCTTTGCTCTATTAAAAGGTAAAAATGGGGACGCTACCGGGGACGGACCTTGCGTAAAACCGGGACAAAACAACGGTTAGGGTTCACAAGGTCCTACCCTAAGAGCCTCAGTGGACCACAGAACACGTTCAGTCTGTTTGGTCGAAGCTAACAGGAAGTTAGCGTAAAGCAGTGGTCACTTCCCCTGTCCAGCGGCCTTCTTGGCAGGAAGCAGAGCGAGCTGCTGTACCGAGGTCGCTCGCTATGGAACCAGTCCGAGCAGCTCGACGCCATCATGACGCCCACGCAGAACTTCACCTTTGACCAACTGATGACAGTGAACGCAACACAGCCTGAACGCGCTGGAAACCGGACAGCGGAGCAGGTGACGCCGCGAGTGGTGGGCGGATACCTGAGGACCCGGGCGGAGTCCTCAGCAGGTGAGTCCTCCCCCCGATCCATCATCATCATCATCATCATCATCATCATCATCAGTGTCGGTGTCAGAAACGCTCCTGATCAATGAAAACCAGTTGGTGGCGCTAAGTGTGTGTGTGTGTGTGTGTGTCCAGGTCCTGCTGTGCAGGTCTGATGGTTATGGTTTCTGTGGAGGGACGCTGATCTCTGACCAGTGGGTGGTCTCCGCCGCTCACTGTCTGCAGGAGGCTGCAGACCACGCCATCACAAACCGCCCTTGGATCATCAATTTCTGTGTCTGCCAGCCGACATCTCACCCCGGACGCCCTCAGTCCTGAGGGGTGGTCTCCAGCATTGTGTGCGCAGGTGCAGGAGACTACGAGCAATGGCGCTCTGATCCTGGCGAAAGCAGCGCATCCAGGTCCAGAAGGTTCGTCACCTCATTTCCACGCTGCTTCACCTTTCGGCAGTGACGAGCTCTCCTGTACCTGCCCACCACACCAGGGCCCCACCGCAGCCCCCCCCGCCGCCTCCCCGACCCCCACCTCTCCGCGCATTCGCTTGCAGGTGAGCTGGCGTCGCCGTTTCCACGGAAACATGCAGACACAGCCGCAGCTCTGACGCCAGCGTAAGCCAGGGCGGCCTTTACGAAAGGTGACTGGCTGGGGGTCACCAAGTACTCTGGGAAGGTCTTCACGCCTTGCACGACGCTGCCGGTTGTCAGTTTTGAAGATCGTGCTGTCTTCCACGGAGCAGGTAACACTACAACACGCAAGATAGTCATTTACGCAAGCAACCACGCTTACAGCCGCACTGCTCGTGGTGGTGACGCCAGTCCCCGCCCGAGGTGATTAAGACAACATGTTCTGCGCCGTTACCTGGACGCCAGCGTGACGCCCGCAGCGACAGCGCGTGTCTGCTCATGGTGAACTACCGGAACCTGGTTCTTAACCGGAGTGGTCAGCTGGGGGGAGAGCTGCGCCGCCCAGGGGAAGTACGGCGTCTACACGCGCCTGGGCAGCTTCCTGAGCTGGATTCACAGCACCATGACCAAGGTGGACATGAACAGGACGGAGACCTGAGTCCTCTGGAGACGCCACTTGGTGTGGAATAGAAACAGTCATTTCTGGTTAACTGGTTTTATTATACACTGTCAACATGTTAGTAGAGAACGTGGGGAGCTGCCTCACCTGAGTAGGACAGATAAGCAGGACACAAGGTTACACAACACAGAAGGTTGCTGGGCGATCAAAGCCCCTTGGCCTTTGATCTTCAGATGATCAAAGTCCCTCCAGAACATCTAAATGTGAAGGTCTGCTCCTCGGCCCGTTAGCAACGGCTCCTGAAAAGGTCAATAAAATCACATGACCTCACGGAGGTGATAAAGTGATGGTGAAGGAGTGTGTTTATGCCCCTTACAGGCTGCACAGATGAATGCAGACACCATGAGCATATGTCAACAGCAAAGCATTATAGATGAATGCCAAAATAAACAAAGGATGAAAATATAGAAACAAACTACACCTTTTCTCACTATTCACCAGATTTTTGACGTGTGCTGAAGGAAAAAACCTCCCAGCATCCAGAAGAGGCCGAGCCTCCAGCCTCTTCTGCAGGGGCAGGAAGTCACCTGAGCAGACAGGAAGTCACCTGAGCAGACGGAAGTCACCTGATGGATGCTGCGTAGTCTGCAAAAGTGTCACAGGGCGGTGGCTGCTCCAGGATCCACTCCACGATGGCGCCACGCTGGTGTAGACGCCACAAGCCCTGGCTCCCACAGTCGCCTGGGCCGCCCCACGACACCAGCCCGAACACCGCCCACCTCCGGCTGGCGCTGTCCTCCATCACGTAGGCCCCCCCGCTGTCGCCCAGGCAGGTGTCCTGACCGCCCTCCAGGAAGCCCGCGCAGAACATGTTGGCGGTGATGTTGTAGCGGGCGGAGCGAGGCGTGGGGCCTGACACTGGACACTGCCCTGAGACACCACAGGCAGCTTGGACATACGCAGGAGGTCAGGAGGCCGGGTCCCAGGTCGGAGGAGAGGGTGAGGCTGCTGAGCTGCTGAGGATTTAATCATTCAGGTCGCAGACCCCAACCTGCAACCACACCCAGGAGTTGGGCAGGAGGCTGACCGCGAGGCGCCCCAAACCACAGAGCAGGCGTGAGAGGGAAAATAAGGCATTCTGCGGCCCCTCCCCATCTGGAGGACGCCTGAGGAGGACTGTCTCCACATCAGCCCCGGCCACCAGTCCTCCAGTCAGACCCTCCAGCCCCGCCCACCAGCCCACAGCCCCACCCTCCAGTCCCGCCGACAGCCCCGCCCACCAGTTCACCAGCCTCCACCTCCCAGTCTCGCCCACTCAGCCCCACCTCCAGTCCTGCTGACAGCCCTGCCCACCAGCCCACAGCCCTGCCCACCAGTTCACCACAGTCTCCACCACCCCCCAGTCCCTGCCCACCAGTCCATCAGCCCCACTCCACCATTCTCCCCACCCCACCAACCCGCCTCACCAGTACTACACCTGGGGCTGCAGCCGGGCAGCAGACACACCGCTGATGAGCTCATTGCCCCGCCTAGGCTGAGCCTCAGCAGGGCGATGTCGTTGTCGTAGCTGTCGGGTTGGAAGTTCGGGTGGAGGATGATTCGCTCCACTGAGCGGTTGGTGGCCGAGCGTTTGTCTCCGGCGTCATGGAGACCAAGGAATACCTGCAGGACCAGCTGGCTAGGACCGGCTGGACCAGGACCAGGAGGAGGTCTCCGTGTCCCCCTTCACACCTTGACATGTTGGGGCGCCACAGCGACCACGCTGGCGTCCCTCCGCTGGGACCTCAGGACATGGGCCGCCGTGAGGACCCAGGACTCGGACAGTAGGGCTCCTGAGCTAAACCAGCGGTCTTCCGGGACCTGGACAGATCTCACGCTTGGAGCAGGAACCTGCTAGGGAATAGTCTGCCTGGCGCCATGACCTCCCACAATCCTCTCTCTATGAGAGCGGCCGAGGGCGGGAGTGACGCCCACAGGCTGGAGGGGACACAGCAGCAAAGGAGGGACCTGAGGACACCCTCTGCTGGGCTACTCTAGAGGTACCTGGATACCTGGCAGACAACTTGGCAGCCTGGTCCCCAGTTCTGGACTGACCCAGTCTCCACCTGGTCCACAGCTGTAGGAACCTGCAGCACACAGGAGTCCTGGCCTGGGTGGCTGGGACCAGAACCACAGGACCTGGTCAGTGGTTGACCAGAAAACCACAGACCTGGTCAGTGGGCTGATTCAGAACCAGTCCTGGTCAGCGGGCTGGGACCCAGAACCACAGACCTGGTCAGTGGGCTGACCAGAACCAGTCCTGAATAGCTGGAAGGACCTGGTAAACCACAGACCTGGCTGTGGGCTGACTGAGAACCAGTCCTGGTTCACGTGGCTGGGACCAGAACCACAGACCTGGTCAGGCCACCAGAACTAACTTGGGTCAGCGGGCTGACCAGAACCACAGACTGGTCAGCGGGCTGGATCAGAACCAGTCCTGGTCAGCGGGAGCACCAGAACCACAGATCTGTCAGTGGGCTGGGACCAGAACCACAGACCTGGTCAGTGGGCTGACCAGAACCAGTCCTGTAGGGATTTTATTGCTGTTCCTGTCGTCCTCCCTGCAGACGTAGTAAACCGTGGAACCCAGCAATGTGCTGTTGTCATGGCTACCAAACAGCACATCAGCCAAGGAGACCAGGGCGGGGCTCCCACAGTCCACCACTGCAACAGGAAACAGGAAGTGAACGGCAAGAAGAGCCAACCTGGTAAGACAAGGTTCTTCTGGCACGGATAACGGGTGAGGGGTTGCTGCCCAGGAACCATCAGCCTGCAGTCTAGCTAGAATGACTTCAGAACGGCTGTCTCTGAAACCACGAGGACAGTGGAAGGTACTGCTGTAGGCACATGTGGAGGAGGGGAGGAGGAGGAGGAGGAGGAGGAGGGAGGAGGGAGGGAGGAGGGGAAGAGGAGGTGGGAGGAAAGGGGAAGAGGTGGAGGAGGAGGGGAGGAGGGAGAGGAGGAAGAGGAGGTGGGAGGAGGAGTGGGGTGGGCGGAGAGGAGGGAGGAGTGGGTGAGGAGGTGGGAGGAGGAGAAGAGGCGGAGGAGGAGGAGGCAGAGAAGAGTGAGGAGGCGGAGGCGGAGGGAGAGGGGAGGAGGAGTGAAGAAGAGGAGAGGGAGGCGGAGGAAGAAGAGGGAGGTGGGAGGAGGAGGAAGAGGGAGGCGGAGGAAGAGGGAGGGGAGGAGGAGGAGGCGGGAGGGGAAGAAGAGGAGGCGAGGAGGAGGAGGGGCAGAGGGGAAGAGGAGGTGGAGGGAGGAAGAGGAGGAGGGGAAGAGGAGGCGGAGGAGGAGGAGGGAGGCGGAGGGAAGAGGGAGGGGAGGGAGGGGCAAGAGAGGGGTGGGAGGAGGAGGGTGGGGAGAGGGAGGGAGGGAGGAAGAAGAGGGAGGGAGGAGGGGAGGCAGAGGAGAGGAGGAGGAAGAAGAGGAGGGGGAGGAGGAGGAGGAAGAGGAGGGAGGGAAGAGGAGTATGGAGGAGGAGGCGGAGGGAAGAGGAGGCGTGGAGGAGGAGGAGGGGCGGAGAGGCGGGAGTGGGGAAGAGGAGGAGGGGGCAGAGGAGGCGTGGAGAGGAAAGAGGAGGAGGAGGAGGGGTGAGGAGTAAGGAGGGAGGAGAGGAAGAGGGAGGGGAGGGCGGAGAGGAGGGAGGGGGAAGCAGGGAGGCGGGAGGGGGGGAGGGAAGAGGGGAGGAGGAAGAGGAGGAGGAGTGGGCAGAGGAGGGAGGAGGAGGTGGAGGAGGTAGGAGGAGGAGGAAGAGGAGAGGAGGAAGAGGAGAGAGGGAGGAGACAGGCATTTTTCAGTAGATGGTAAATTGTAAGCTACAGCGAACAGAAATATACCTCAAGAAGCATTGATGGGACAGGGGTTGAGCAGGGTATGAAGGCGGAGTTTAGGTGTCTGACAGCTTACTTTCTGTCCCGACAAAATAAAGGCAATTGAAGAAAACTCCTGATGGTGTGTGTTGTGTGTGTGTGTGTGTGTGTACTCTGTGTTTTGCGTACGTGATCTTTCCAGCCGAGGTTTTCCTGAGTTGTCGCGTGGAAGACTACGTGACGGCAAGCATTTTGCTCGGGTCTGATTTCTCCGGGGATCGGCGACTACAGAACGGCCCAACGCCAGCGCTGCCTGCTTTACCTACACACACACACACACACACACACACACACACACACGTGGGTTAGGGTTAACTGAGCTTTCCACAGTTTTCTGCTCCTCCGTGACCTTTGACCTCTGGTTTTCCTGGGTCGGTTTGTTTAAACAGACCCGTCTGCAGGTCAAAGGTCATACCACGCACACACTCACCATGACGTAGTCGTACGGGCAGCTGACGTCAGGATGGTCTTCCACGTCGAAGCGAGGGTCGAACTGGAGGCGGAGCTCTGGCCAGCCCTGATCCGTATACACACCAGAACTCTTGGGGCAATGGGCAGGAAACGATGCTGCTTCAGAACGCCCAGAGCTGCTCCTGAGAACACGCTTATCGCTGTGCACTTCCACTGAGTACACACAGCAGCTGCTGGTCAGTCATGTGACCTACTCTGCAGGGCGTGGAGCCAGAGGGACATGGCTGCAGGTGTGTGTGTGTGTGTGTGTGTGTGTGTGTGTGTGTGTGTGTGTGTGTGTGTGTGTGTGTGTGTGAGCCAGGAACTCCAGGCTGGAGACGGAGCCTGACGTGTGTTTATGTGAGTGTTTCCTCCTCCACACAGAAACATGCAGAACACGTGAATATTTACAACCAATCAGCAGCTACTTACTAGTCACACACACATGCACACACACACACTCAGAACTGCCGGTTCGGGCACTGGTTTCACTCCGCCTGTGTGCCTGGAAGAGGAACACAGGATCTGAGCCTTTGGGTTTGCTGAAGTGAAACGCCCCACGCACTTGAACGCACTACAACAAAGCCTTTGATGGCTCCTACCATTTCACCTCTCTGCAGGTGTGCTTGTCCGAGTGCAGCAGGCAACCGAAGCGACAGGGAGCAGCAGTATCCGCCATGTAGTTGTGGCAGAAATGGTCGCAGCTGAGATCTTCGTCGGCGCGCTCGCCGCACTCGTCCACGTCTGCAGAGAAACGGCGACATCATCTCTGATGGCACGGAGGGGGAGGAGCGTAGCGACGCCTGTGACAGGAGCGTCAGGGTGCTCACCCACGGCGCTGTAGTGAGCCTGGAAGCCGGAGTAGCGCTCCTCGTCGGAAAAGTCGGAGCTGAAGAGGAGGCTGAGGGCGTTGCCCGGGAACCGAAGACCTGCTGACCCGGCACCGCCCTCCAGAACATCCTCCCCACAGAACAGGGCCAGCACCTCCCCCTCTGCCTCCACCTGCACACACAGCAGGTCCTCCATCAGGGCTGCCATGGCAACCGGCCCACAGCACCAAAGGATTACCTGGTGACAAACCCCTGACCTCTGACCTCTGACCCTGACCTGCACCCAGTCTGAACCCTCAAACAGGCCTTTGAAGTCCAGCTGAAATGTCCTCACTTTGCTGGTAGAATGAGGATTAGTATGTAGCAGCAACACACACACACACACGCCTGCATGCACAGATCAATATTATTGGTTTACTACATACACTCTCACACAATAATGATATATTCAATTCATATTCATATTCAATGATGCTACCCCCTGAAAGAGCCAGCATGGTAATTCCATGTTTGAAGTAGCAAGGAGTTAGAATCTAGAACAGATGGGGGAGAGGGGGGAGGGGGAGGGAGGGAGGGAGGTGTGTGGGAGGGGGAGGTGTGGGGAGAGTGTGGGGAGTGTGTGTGGGAGTGTGGAGAGGGAGGAGTGTGTGGGAGTGTGTGTGGGAGGGAGTGAGTGTGTGGGAGGGGGAGAGGTGTGTGTGGGAGGAGGGAGTGTGTGTGTGGGAGAGTGTGTGAGTGTGTGTGGGAGGGGAGTGAGGGGGAGGTGTGTGTGTGTGTGGAGGGAGGGAGGAGGAGGTGTGTGTGAGAGGTGTGAGGTGTGTGTGTGTGTGGAGTGAGTGTGGGGAGGGAGGGGTGGAGTGTGTGGGAGGGAGGGAGGTGTGTGGGAGGGAGGTGGAGTAGGAGTGAGTGTGTGTGTGTGTGAGGTGTGTGAGTGTGTGTGTGGGAGTGTGTGTGTGTGTGGGAGGGAGGGGGGAGGGGGAGTGTGTGGGAGGGGGAGGGGGGAGGGAGTGTGTGTGTGGGAGGGAGGGAGGGAGTGGGGGAGGGAGAGGGGGAGTGTGTGAGGGGTGTGTGTGAGGTGTGAGGTGAGGGGGGAGGGGGGAGGGAGGTGTGGGGAGTGTGGAGGAGTGTGTGTGTGTGGGAGTGTGTGTGTGTGTGTGTGTGTGAGGTGTGTGGAGGTGGAGGAGGTGTGTGAGGTGGGAGTGTGTGGAGGTGTGTGTGTGTGTGTGTGTGTGGGAGTGTGAGTGTGTGTGTGAGTGAGTGTGTGAGTGAGTGTGTGGAGTGTGGAGTGTGTGTGGAGGTGTGTGTGTGTGTGGAGTGTGGTAAGAATGTAACCAGCTGAATTTCGAACTAGCTCGCTAAAACTGAGTCGAAAGGAACGTTGATCCACCTCCCGGGCCCAGTCTCACCTTGACGGAGTCGTACTCGCACAGGTGGGACGGCTCCAGGTCGAAGTGGATAAGCAGAGCTGACCAGTTTTCAGACGCTGATAAACCCAGCGCAGCTGCGTCTCTCGGGGATACGGATCCGGGAAGTTTGGCGACTGCAAACTCCCGAACATCTGGGACTGAG
>CM027091.1:14991170-15018670 GCA_015343265.1 Pao palembangensis
GGTCTGTGTGTGTGTGTTCTGTGTCTGTGTGTGTTCTGGGTCTGTGTGTGTGTGTGTTCTGGGTCTGTGTGTTCTGGGTCCAGGTGTGTGTTCTATGCCTGTGTCTGTGGTGTGTGTGTTCTGTGTCTGGGTGTGTGTGTGTGTGTCTGTGTGTGTGTGTTTCAAGTGCCTGTGTGTGTGTGTGTGTGTGGGTCTGTGTGTGTGGGTCTGTGTGTGTGGGTCTGTGTGTGTGGGTCTGTGTGTGTGTTCTGGGGTCTGTGTGTGTGTTCTGGTCTGTGTGTGTGTGTTCTGTGGGGTCTGTGTGTGTTCTGGTCTGTGTGTGTGTGTGTGTCTGTGTGTGTGTGGCTCCTGGGTCTGTGTGTGTGTGTGTTCTGGGTCTGTGTGTGTGTGTCTGTGTGTGTGGGTCTGTGTGTGTGTCTGTGTGTGTTCTGGGTCTGTGTGTGTGTGTTCTGGGTCTGTGTGTGTGTGGGTCTGTGTGTGTGTGTTCTGGGTCTGGACTGCTTCCTGCTCTCGTCGTGTGGGTCCTGCAGGTCTGAGCAGCTGTCTGGTCCTGGTTCTGTTTGCGGCCGAGGTGAAGCTCCACCATCTGTCTGATCGGATCTCCAACTTCAGCGAGCCCGCTTCACCTTCCAGACCTACAGCTAACAGTACGCATCGATGCTTCTGGGTTTTCCTCGGTTTTCCCCATCCACGGCTCAACGGTGCTGATCCGCTGACGGAGTCCGTTTCTCCAGGAACCAAGGAGGGACCTGGAGTGGGGGGGCAGCACCCTTATGTACCGAGTTTTCACTACTCGTTTGTCCCAGGAGCCGAGGACGTTTGCCGTTTGATGACTACTTCCTGCTTGAAGAATAAAAGAAGCTTAAAACCTGAAACTGGTTTTAGTCCAGCTGATCTCAAAGAACCTCCTGGCGTTCCAGCACTTCCTCACTGATCCCTGGTCAGTCTGGTCTGGATCCCCCCTAAATCACAAACCCATTGATTTGGGGCATCAGTGATGATCAGACCTGATCAGCAGCTTCATCGGTGATCAAACGCCTCTGGCTATGAAGAGTTTATTTAAGGTTTTAGTTTCACTATTATTTCAACCATCAAAATTCTCGACTCATAAAAGTAAAAATAAAAATCTGTCGTTTTTCTGAGAATAAATGCAGACGTTAGCCTGTTACGTTAGCCTGTTCTGCCAAATGACGCAGCAAACGCTAGCCTGTTGCGTTAGCCTGTTCTGCCAGCCGGCGAAAACGCCAGCCTGTTGCGTTAGGCCTGTTCTGCCAGCGTCATGCAGCAAACATTAGCCTGTTGGCGTGTTAGCCTGTTCTGCCAGCCATGCAGCAAACGTTAGCCTGTTATGTTAGCCTGTTCTGCTAGCCGGCGGTAGCAAACGTTAGCCTGTTATGTTAGCCTGTTCTGCTAGCCGGCGGTAGCAAACGTTAGCCCTGATTGGCTGTATAAGATGACATCGTTGAAACGATCAATCAAGCTAGCCGAACGATCTTTAATTGAGTTGAGTTGCGACCTTCAGAAGGATCCCAGATAAAAATCAGTGAGGCGTCCAAAGGTCAGTCAGTCCCGCCGCCCTGGCGGCTGAGCAGAGCAGGTGGGCGGAGCTAAGCCATGCCGCTCCACTGTAAGGAGGTGTACAGAACGTCTGGCTCTGGTCCCGGTGAGCAGAGCAGGACCGTCTTCTTCACGTTGGACCCGAGACGAGCCACAGCGAGGATGTCCAGCAAACAGACGGACTCGTCTGCTGACAGACAGACGGCGATGAAGTGGGCGTGGAAACGCAGAGGGTCACCTGACGAAGACAACAAAGTCTCGGGCTTCATCCTGCAAATCCAGCAGGAAACTGCTTTGGTGGCTTCGGTCTGCTCACCTGGGTACACCAGGAAGTCTCCACCAAACTTTCCTGCTGAGGTAAGGTAGAAGCCCCGCCTCCTCAGGTCTCTGAACACCTGGTACCTGCTACTGGACCTGCACTGGTGCTCTCTGACGGGCCAGTCGGCCTGCAGGAAGGCCCGGGATTCGGCGCAGTGGCTCAGCCCCACCCTGGCCGTGCTCAGCTGGACCGCCAGCGCAGATGGAGGAAACAGGAAGTTCTGCTCGGTGGCGTGGAGCCGTTCCTGCAGGGCCTGGTCGGAACCGGCCTCCACACCTGAGCGAGCGCCGCCAACGTAAGCATCAGCAGGGAATTCCCTCAACCTGGATGTGACGCCATAAGTCATGTGACTCACCTGTGCGTGGGGAGGTCATGGCCCGCAGGAGAGCCGACTTCCTGTCCTCCAGAGCGAGAACACTTTGCTCCTCATAGCTCCTCTGCTGCTCCTCCTCGTGCTGCCTCGCCTTCAGCTGAACTCCTCCTCCTCCCTGTGACCAACACGCCAGCCGTGGGACCAACCTCAGCTCCCCGTCCACTCACCTGCCGCTCCCTCACAGTTAAGCTCACCTGGTGATGGGCAGGTAAAGCAGCAGCCGCGTGCTCCTCACTCAGCAGTCTCTCCTCCTCGGGCAGAAGCAACAGCGGTCGGCCCAGTCGCAAGTTCTGTCTGGGGGTCCGGGCCAGCGACCCGAGCAGAGCCCCAACCAGACCCCGAGCCCGGACGGAGCGCAGGTCCTCCATCCTCCACAGCAGCGGGGCGGCGTCGCACAGACTGACCCCCACAGCGTGAGGACAGACCGAGGGCCTCCGCCTCTCATCCATAACCAGAACTACAGCTTGTTTCGCTGAGACCTCATGACGTCAGCAGAACCTTGGGTGAACCTTCGGGTGAATCCTGGAGTTAGCAGCTGTTGCTAACTGCTGTAAGCTAACCGCCGTGAAAACACGTGGCTTTGAACGTCACTCCGTGCTCCGCTCGGTGGCCCGTTTGATCCGGAATGACAGCCGATAAAATTTTCCAACAAACCCGCGGGCAGGCTCCCGGTTCGGTGGCCAGTTCGGCTCCAAACCGCACAGCGGAGGTTCCGCTGCTGTGTTTACAGCCGGGACGCGTTTGATATGGACGCCGCCACAGCGCAGCGGGGCGGGGCTTCTGCTGACTCTCGTACCGACTCGAGTAGCACAGGAACGCGCGCTGCTCGGTCATTATGAATCAGCTGTAAAACCAGCCAATCGGAGCGAAGAGTTATTTGATTGGCATCAGAATTAACCAATGAGGGAGCTGAAAGCCAGGCAGCGGCCCTTCCCAAAACGTTTTTATTAGAGATTTTAACTTTCGAATTTAAAAACTGAACAAATGTTAGCAATAGTTTTAGAAATGTAAACAAATTAATGCTTATTTATTGGTGCATTCCTCGAGTTTTAAAGTTGATTAACGTTAATATTTAAATTCTAATAAAATCACTAACAGTGAAATGGAATTATGTTTTCACAAAAAATGTCAGCGTTTATTAGAATTCCAATCAAAGCTGCTGAGCGCTGGTCATCATGAAGGCGGGGTAGAGCATGTGTCAGCTGGAGATATTTAGAAAAAAAATACTTTGAGGATAAATAAATCCAAATGTTATAATCGGGGATGTGAACAAACCTTCAACAGCTGTACACATGTTGCATAGCAACAGAGCTTCACACACAGTTTCAGTGTTAAGGGAACTGATACAATGGCTGCATGTTCCTTGAAAAATGATTTCGCTCCCATTTTTGCACACAGCACGCCAACTGATGGCCACGCCCCCAGACAACGATCCAGACGCACACTCGCCGTTATCTCAGCGGTGAGCAGGTAACCAGCAGGTAACCAGCAGGTAACCAGCAGGTAGAGTCCAGAACAGGACAGAACTGTGGGATTGTGGGTGTGGCCTGTAGAATCGCTCTTTAAGGCGTGATCTGCAGCTCCTGCAGCTCCTGCAGCAGCACCTCCTCCTTCTGCATCTTCTCCAGCTGAAACACACACACACACACACACACACAGATCAGCTGAACGCTTACACACTTCTGATCAGGGACGTGGTCAGTCACCTGGTTCTTCTGGAGGACCTTTCCTGACGCCTGCATCTCCTTCAACTCCTCGATGGCCTTCAGCTTCTGGAAGACATGACGGAGTCGCTCACACACTGTCCAATCACAGCTCAGAACGCGCCGCACGCCGTCTTCACCTTCTTGATGTTTTTGATCTTCTTGTCAGTCTCGGGGTCACCGGGGCTCAGCTCTGATTGGCTGTGGCACACAGGAGGAGGAGCGGGCGCCTCTCCAGCTTTGCTGTCCTGCACACAAACACGCGACACCTTTGTCCCACCTGACGGCTGAAGAAGCCGTCTGATTGGCTGACAGCTGCTCACCTGTCTGGCTGCCTTCTTGGCTTCTCGTTTTTTCTGGTTTTTCAGCGCCGCTTTGGACAGAACTTTCTCAGCGGGACGCGTGTTCTGAGGAGGCTCGTCCTCCTGCTGACACACAACACGGATGAGCTGGCAGGAGTCTGAAAAAGTGCAGGAAGCTGAGGGCTGCGGAGGCGGTTCCTCACCAGGCGGGCGCTGGGCTTGGCCGGCAGGTGTCTGAGGGCCGGGGGCCGGTACGCCTGCTTGGGCGGGGCCTGAGTAGTCCCCAGCTCACTGGGGGCTGCTTGGTAGGTGATGGTCCGCTCGGGGAAGGTTCCCTCTGGAAACAGCTGCCAGCGCACCTCCCACAGCTCCGAGCCGGACGCCACTTCCTGTTTGTGCAGCACTGATCCGGTGTAGTGCCAGATCCTGAAGCCGTTGCTCACGCGCAGCCGCGGAGAACATGTGGCTGTGACGATGTGCTCTCCATCAGGACACCAGGAGAAATAGGTGGAGTCCCGAGCCTGAGGTTTGGACACCTGCGAGGACAGGACCGTCCCACTGAAGCCCAGAGTCTGACCCCCAAACCAGCAGCAAGAGCAGGAAAAAGCCCCCGACAGGAGGAAACCCGGAGCAGCAAACACACCTGCTTGTATTTCTTCATGTCCCAGACCTCCATGTGACCCTGGAGGTTCCCAAACCCTGCCAGAACCAGGATGTGGCCCTGCGGACTGAAGACCAAAAGGACAGTCACTGCTCTGACCCCTGGTGGCCATGGAGGGGGGTGCGCTCAGGTGAGACCTCACCTGTAGTAGATGGCGTTTCGTGGTCCGGTTCCAAAGTCAAACACCGGATCACATTTGAGGTTGTAGACGGTGGCTTTGGCCGGCATGAAGCCGAACACCACGCAGAACTCCGAGGAGTTTGGACTCCAGGCCACGTCGTAGATCGGCCCGTTCTTGGCTGACCCCCAAAGCAACACACAGGTTAACACCAGCGTGTGCTAGTACACGCTGGTGTTAACCAGCGTCTGCTAGTACACACTAGTTGCATGTGTGGTAACGTAGGGTTAGACGTAGGACAGAATACTGCCTAACGCCTGTTAGGGTTAGGGGGTTAGGGTTAGTACTCACGGAGCTGAACCACCGCCGTCTCTCCGTTAGTGGCCAGGTAATGCAGCGTCTGCTCTCCGTAGTACGACGCCCCGGTTTTATCGACCTCCACACTGGCCGTCACCAGAACCGCCGTAGCTGCAAGAGCCACTGGCCTTTAAAGGAAGTGTGTGTGACAACGTCCTGTCCTAATGGACTCGCGTGAACACAGATGGGAGCGGGAGGCGTGGCCTCACCTTTCTTATTCCACTGCATGTTCACTCTGTCAGCCTTGAAGAAGCTCTTGTTGGCCAGTGCAGCGGTGGCTCCCCCCAACACCGGGTACTGGTACAGACGCACAAAGGACGGCGCTCCTTTCGTACCCGGGACATAGACGGCTACCTGCAGGGGCAGCAGAAGCAGGGTCAGATTCCCGTCACCTTCCTGTGAGTGCTCGTGGCGTTCTGGGACTTCTTCACCTTACTGGGCGGAGCTCCAGGCGACAACACAAAGTCAGAAACCTTCTGCATGTGAAGTTTGTTGGCAACTGTGTCTGGAAAAAATACAGTGTCGAGAAGGACCAACAACATGATAACAGTAATGATAGCAGCCAGTGTGTGAGATGTTATCACAGATTTTCAGCATGTAGCGTTATGTTAGCATATATCAGTAATTGCTAGTTAAAGCGCCCCCTAGTGGCTCAGATCAAGTTATGCTTACTGAAGTCGTTGTTCTCGTAGAAATGAAGCTCATTGTTGACGCTCCTCACACAGAGCTGCTCATCATCAGACCAGCTGGGACACCTGTGCCCGCCCACGCCCACACACACACACACACACACGTGTGTAACTGACTGTCTGACCGCCTGCAGACCTTTCACACTCACCAGGACTCCACCTTCTTCTGAAACAAAACTTTGATCAGCTGACCGCTCTGTACATCCCACAGCTGGAGATTAGCTTCTCCCTGAGGACTGTTTGGAGTTTCTGTAAATCACACACACACACACACACACACACACACACACACACACACTCACACACAGCAATGCTGCATTAGTAAACTGTTATCAAATACAATCTGGTGAATATAAATGTTGCCACAACGGCAAACTTCAGGAGCTTAATTCTCATCAGGCTGGGTTACTATGACGACAGTCATCTTGTCTCTATGAATCTGATCTGTGTTCACTCACTGCTGTACACCTGCCAGGTGACCAGAACGTTGCCAAGAGGAGAAAAGTCCAACAGAGACGTCTTTGGGAGGTCAAAGGTTGAGACGACAGACGCGTCTGAACACCTGACCACAGAGACTCTGAGACAGACAGACAGAGCAAATTCATCTTCAAAGTAACAATAAGTTTTGCAGAATCATCATACCAGTTATTTAAGTAATGGATCACTAATGACAAATGCATTACTTCTGAGCGTTGCACCAGCTGAACAGTGTCCCATCTCTGCTGAAGGCTATGCACCTGCTGGGCTGAGAGTCCCTGAGAAACGTGACACACACAGAGATTCTAGTACAAAGCATTTCAGCTGAATGTTGAACCGGAAGCTCCAGGTGTGCTGTTCACCTGTGGAAAGCTGAATGCTGCTCACACGCTGGAGGCCCGCGGAGCAGCGACGTTCCTTCCGATCCCCGCACTGTAGATGACAACAACCCGTCAGCGACATCAGATTTTGTTAGTAACAGAAGTGGATCTAAGAGCTGGATCAACTAGGGAAAAAGTATGAACCTAAATTAGGTTTGATGACATCCTTACAGGAACTTCCGTTTAATCGTTTGTTTGTTTGAGTCATCGATTGAAACCAGGTTTGACCCGAGTTGTAATAACTTCTGAAAGTCTCGTTTCTATGTCTGTTGCTCCATTCATATTACACCAAAAACGTGCTCGATTCGGAATGTATTTATGTTTCCAGCAGTATTTATCTAGTAGCTTTAGTTCCAAACGTGCGTGATCGTCCGGTACCAACTGACTAAACCACACGTTGGCCTTTATTTAGTCACTTTAGCTCAAACGCTGAACATTATCGGGCTTCTTCTGTACAGCTGAGGTTTGCTCTTCAGCCTGTTGCCTTCACTCTCTAAAATGCTGCTGTAATTATAGGTAAAATTACCAAAGAAAACCGAAATTACCCACCCGCTAGGAGAGGAACAGGAGGCGCCATGTTTATGTTTGCCGGAAAAGGAACTTCGTTATCCGGAACTGCGTCATAGGTCTGTAGGCATGTCCTTCAGTGCCACATCAGCATACAATCGGTTGTTATCGGGACCCGTATATTAAAAATGTGATTAAATATTTTTTTACAGTAAACAATATTGTTTAAATTAAAGTATCAATCAACAATCCAACGCCTTAAGAAACATACAATTTTACAAACGCTAAATGTTTTGCTTTAAATTCCAGAAATATGTCAAGTTAACGTCGTGATACAGACGGCGAGGGAACTTCCGCAGCCAAAGTTAATACAAGTTTTCAAGAATTTCAAAAACAATTCAAAACTTAAACGGCAAAAGATCTCTGAATAGCAGGGATCTTTCCCCATATGTATGTGTTTGGATTGTGGGACAAAGCCGGATTATCCATGCTGACGTCCCTCAACAGCACAAGAAGCTTAGGGTGAAACCAGTTCCGAGTGTCAAACGAGTTCTGCGGCATCGAATTTTAATTTGAAAGAACGCGCAGAACGTTATATTGCTATTTACTGTAACTTGTCGTCGAGGGTTGGGTCTTTCGGGGCGGGGCTTCAGTTTTTTGAGTACGTAGACAAGAGACCGGAGTTCTCAGTCTGACCATCATCTGAAGAACCGTCATAGAGGAGAAGAAAACTACTTCGAAAAATACAAAAAAGAGACATTTAAACAAGAAAAAAGAAGACAATATGGTGGCCAAACAAAGGATCCGAATGGCGAACGAGAAACACAGCAAAAACATCACTCAGCGAGGCAACGTGGCAAAGACAACGGTGAGTTTAACAACGACGGTTTCTGTGGAGAGAAGTTTGGAGAAGTGACTAAAATGAGTAGAATAGACAAAACAATGTGATCCAGCCGCGTTCCAGTTAATCTGAACCGGTCAGAGACCGGAAGAATCAGTCTAGGTAAATCCACCGTGGCACCACCGAGAGACAAGGAAATCACGAAGTTGATCGTTCACGTGATCAGTGATCAGAAGGATCAGGTCAGATCGATCTGCTGAACTGACTGATCATCAAACTGCTGCCAGACGGGGCTGTGACCAAAACAGGCTGCGTATGAGTGCGTTCATCTGAAGGTTACAACCAGTTGATCTCATTTAAATATGAAAAAATCTCTTGATGATACAAGATCCGTCATCAAAATCACGAGTAAAAACTGTTTGTGTGGAAGCTCGTGAATTTCGGGGAGAACAGGCCTTTATCCTTGTTTGTGTAGTTTTAGTAACATGCTTTAATTTCTGAAGTATTCATGGATTTTTATAGTAAAAAGTCACCTGATTGTCCCAAATCTGTTTGGACTTTGAACAATGATGGTTTGTGTTTGCAGAGGAGCTTGGCGGAGGACAAAGGTGTGGGTCCCTGGCTGCTCGCACTCTTCATCTTTGTGGTGTGTGGCTCAGGTGAGTCTTCCTCTTCCCTCAGCCCCTGCTCTGATTGGCTGCGCTCTGATTGGCTGCGCTCTGATTGGCTGCGCTCTGATTGGCTGCGCTCTGATTGGTCCTCTTTAGATGTGGAGTGTGAAGTTAATTTTCCACTAAAGCGGATTGTGTGAGGAAATCGTGACTATGACAGCTGTTGATACTGTTTGTGGGCGGGGCTTGCTGACCCAGAAACAGATGTTCTAGGTGTGTTTGCTTTGCTCAGAGCGCTCACTCTGTCAAACCGCCTGCTTAAACATTAAAGTCCACGTGACGCTGCCGCCGCCTGACAGGATCAACACGTGAATGTTGGCGCAGCTGTTTCTGCCTTTACGTTTCTTAACAGTTTCTTTTCTTCCAGCCATCTTCCAGATTATCCAGAGCATCAGGATGGGGATGTAGAGTGATGTCATCGGTCCGGAGGCGGGGCTTCCGTGATGAGCAACCTGCGTTGGGAAGAAGAGAAAAGCATATTTCCAGTGTTTCTAGCCCCTCCCCCACCAAGACTGAACGCAAACATTCCTGAACTCTAAGAGCTCGACCACATCAACCAGACTCCGCCTCCAGCTCCGCCCCAGAATAATCTGTGTTTATGTCATTGTTACAGTCGCTGACCTTCCCACGTGTAAACAAGCTGCCTCACCGCCTGTGTTTACCTGCGCTCTGGCCCCACCCCTCCTCAGTACGCCTTATCGGTCCAAGGGGGCGGCGTCAGAGTCCACTGTAATCCAGACTCTGGTGTCACGTGTCTGGACTGGTCTGTGATCTGATGTCCCCTCCTCTTCAGACGATGAAGGTCTTTTGAATCAGAAGGTTCGGAGGTGTGACAGGTGTGTTTGCACCGTGTGCAGCTTCACCTCCGCTGTCCTCGTCACGTCCTAATAAAGTTTAATTTGAAGGCGACCACGTTTGTGTCCAATCTGTCTGCTGTTGATCGGCTCTGGTGGTCCTGAGGGCTTCAGGTCTGTTTAGGTGTTCAGGTTTACCTGATCACAGGTCAGTGACAAGTAACAGAGCAGAAATCTACGCAGCAGTCGCTAAAATAAAGTGCTGAGGCAGAACCTCAAACCCGAGCTGATCCCAAATCAGTCACCCTATCGGTTGTTCCTGCAGTACCGCTGAGGAGCCACAAGGTGGCGACTGCAAGTCCCAGAATTCATCGCTGCTTCGTCAGGATTTGATTGGACGTTAGCACGAAGGATGTTTGTTGTTTACCGGTTTTTAAATGTATTTTCCGTCCGTATTATTTCTGTGATGATAAATGATACATTATTAATATCTGTATACAAAACACATTGAAACATGAATAAAATATCTAATGAGTCATAATTCAAAAACATGATTTTATTCACAAAAACAGAGAAATTCAGTAACTACTTAAAGAAATCATGAGTAAAAATAAACAAAAAGAATACATCTGAATAAAATGTCATGAATCTAAACATCTGGAACAATAAAAGAGGATAAAAAGAATTTAAACAGAAAGTGGAACAAACTGGTCCACGTGGGGGAGGAGTCAAGAGTTAGACTGCAGCCAATCAGAAGCTGCTTTTGATTTTGTTCTAACAAAGCTGGTGGAGATGCTGCAGGGAGCTAACAGGGACGCCAGGTTTGTCTAGGAAGTGTTGGAACCTCAGAGCTGCTGAAGGTCCGTCTTTGATGCTGAAGGTTTAGCCTGGGCCATCTTCACGGACGTGTTCCTAGATGACACCATTGGTTCCTGAGAGACAGCCTCTCTGGCTCCATGGTGGTCCTCGTCCTCAGCTGTTGGACGGCTCCTCTGGTTTCAGGCGGATGGCCCAAGAGTTTGCAGACACGACGTCTCCCCGTCGATGGACGCGGCAGGTGTAGACACCCTCGTTAAACTCATTGGCAATGATACGGAGGTCTCTGTCCTTCATGACAATGTAGCCTGGGATGGAGGTCAGGATCTGCTCACCATCTTTATACCAGCTGGAGAAGAGAAACCACCACCACCACCACCATCATCACCACCACCACCACCACCATCATCACCACCATCATCACCACCACCATCATCATCTTCACCATCAACATCTTCATCACCACCACCACTACCATCACCACCACCATCATCATCATCACCACCATCATCACCACCACCACCACCACCACCATCATCACCATCATCACCACCACCACCATCATCACCATCATCACCACCACCACCATCATCATCACCACCACCATCATCATCTTCACCATCAACATCTTCATCACCACCACCACTACCATCACCACCACCATTATCATCACCACCACCATCATCATCTTCACCATCAACATCTTCATCACCACCACCATCATCACCACCACCACCATCACCACCCCCACCATCATCATCTTCACCATTAACATCTCCATCACCACCACCACCATCATCATCTTCACCACCACCATCATCATCTTCACCATCAACATCTTCATCACCACCATCATCACCACCACCACCACCATCACCACCACCATCATCATCTTCACCATTAACATCTCCATCACCACCACCACCATCATCATCTTCACCACCACCATCATCATCATCTTCACCATCAACATCTTCATCACCACCACCACCACCATCATCACCACCACCACCACCACCATCACCACCACCACCACCACCATCATCATCTTCACTATTAACATCTCCATCACCACCATCATCATCTTCACCACCACCATCAACATCTTCATCACCACCACCATCATCATCACCACCATCATCACCACCATCATCTTCACCATTAACATCTCCATCACCACCATCATCATCTTCACCACCACCATCAACATCTTCATCACCACCACCACCACCACCATCATCTTCACCATCAACATCTTCACCACCACCATCACCACCACCACCTTCACCATCACCACCATCATCATCACCATCATCATCACCACCATCATCTTCATCACCACCACCATCATCATCATCACCACCACCACCATCATCACCACCACCACCACCTTCACCACCATCATCATCACCACCATCACCACCACCATCACCACCATCATCATCACCACCATCATCTTCATCACCACCACCATCATCTCCATCACCACCACCACCATCATCACCACCACCACCATCATCATCATCATCACCACCATCATCGTCATCACCACCATCATCTTCACCATCAACATCTTCACCACCACCACCACCACCATCTTCATCACCACCATCATCATCACCACCACCACCACCACCACCTTCACCATCAACATCATCATCACCACCACCACCACCACCACCTTCACCATCAACATCATCACCACCACCACCAGCACCTGGAGCTGCTGACCTGACTTTCGGTGCTGATCGAGGGTTTCTGGTTCCACAGCGGAACCCCACCACTTTTCCTCGGGGAACCAACTTGACCTTAATGTTGGCTGGCGGTGGAGTTGGCGTGGTGACAGCTTCCAGAGGCTCTGGAGAACAGGAAATGTTGAACAGGAAATGAGCGTTGAAGCGGAAACAGACTGAGGAGACAGTCAGGACGGACCGAAGCAGAGGTCACAGCGCCGAGGACAGTTCTTCTTCATGAAGCTCCTCCTCCGCTCGCAGAAGCCGAGGCGAGCCCAGGGACCACACACCCGCTTCTTATCCAGACACCCTGGCACACAAACAAAGAGCAGTGCTTCAGAAGCAGCTGGGACGGGGCGGAGCTTAGCGTGTGAGCTGGAACGGGGCGGAGCTTAGCGTGTGAGCTGGGACAGGGGCGGAGCTTAGCGTGTGAGCTGGGACAGGGGCGGGGCTTAGCGTGTGAGCTGGAACGGGGCGGAGCTTAGCGTGTGAGCTGGGACAGGGGCGGGGCTTAGCGTGTGAGCTGGAACGGGGCGGAGCTTAGCGTGTGAGCTGGGACAGGGGCGGGGCTTAGCGTGTGAGCTGGAACGGGGCGGAGCTTAGCGTGTGAGCTGGGACAGGGGCGGAGCTTAGCGTGTGAGCTGGAACGGGGCGGAGCTTAGCGTGTGAGCAGCAACCGTAGAGCCTCTGGATGCCCCACACGTCGTCCTGGGCGATGCTCCTCTGGCCTGTGTAGGTGGCGTTGGGATGCATCAGGGCCGTCGGGTCTCGTGAGTGCCAGAGTCCGAGAGCGTGGCCGATCTCGTGGGCCGCCACCTGGACCAGGTCGTTAAGCCACACCCCTGCCGGGGCACATGATGGTCAGGCGCCGCTGTGTGCGCTGCAGGCTGGCGTGCAGGACGGGCGCCGTACCTTGTTTCCAGCTGAACCTGGACCTCCCGAGGATCCAGAACTCGTGATTGTCAAAGTGGATTTCTCCACGAGGCGGCAGGAAGGCGTGAGCCAGCTCGCCATTTAGGCCATCGAAGCACGGGTGGAGCGGTGACCACCAACAGTCCGTGTGGTTAAAGGTGTAGAAACCTGACACACACACACACACACACACACACACACTGGTAAAGCACATCCGTCTCCAGCCTGTGCTGACTGTAGCTCCGCCTACCGATGGCGATGTCTGCACTTGTGTTGCTGTCGGTGACCTCGGTGAAGGTCAGCGGAGACACGTCGCTCCACTTGGTGAAGGCGATGCCGATGGCCTTCCTGGTGTCGTCCACGTTCAAGGTGTTTGGAAACTTCAGGATCCTCAGAGACACAGACCACGCCCACTGTCACCAGTCCAGCCATCCCCCCCGTCCCAGTCGAGCCGCCCCTGCCTGAGCCTGCACCCCCGTCCCAGCGGGACCAGCCTAACCTGTAGGTGATGTTGTGGTGAGTCCACTTGTGTCCCAGCGGGTTGATGACGTAGCGTTTGCTTCTCGCTGCTGTGGAAGCTTCTGCTGACGCCTGGAAGGTGGAGAACCTGAACTGGTTAGATCAAAGCTGAACCTCCACCAGCGCTCCCCACGGAACCGCTTCTGCTCGGAGCGTCCCCCAGCTTCCCCTGCTCTCACCGCTCACAACCACTTCCTGTTTGGGCTCAGCACGTCATCAAAGAACACTGCAGTCACCGTGGCAACACCATTTACACGTGACATCAGAGCAGATCATCAAAGATCAATAAGTTTTAGAATGATGATGTCATAACTGATCAAAGCCAGACTTTGAGTGATGTTTGTGTCTTTGATGGTTTCCAGCAGTAAAGATCATCAGCACAACAACAACAACAACAACAACACTGGACTGAGTTCACTCACCCACATCTTCATCATCATCATCATCATCATCAGGAGCAGCAGCAGTGCAGGATGGTGGTCCATGATCACATGACCAACTAATCAATTAACCAACTGATCGATCAATCAAACCGCGTCTGAGTCAGAGAAAGGCTGCACGCGCGGGTTTCCAGAATGTCTCGTGCTGCTCCAGTACAACGGTAACACCAGCCACTGGTCCGGGTCCGGGTTCGGGTCCGGTACCTCCCAACTCTTCTGGTCTCACAGCAGCTCCGGAGTCCGGTCAGAGCCGCGCTGTTCCCGGACAAAGTGTGAGGAAGTTGTCGGACAGGCGCTCGCTGCAGCGGGCTGCTCGGGAGGGGCGGGGTCAGGTGTGTGTGTGTGTGTGTGTGTGCGTGTGTGTGTGTGTGTGTGTGTTCAACTCTTCCCCAGATTCTCAGACTCCATCCAAAGCCAAACTCACCGCTGTAATTGTCAGTGTTTTATTGATGACCATTACGTTCCAGCCACGCCCCGGTCGCGCCGCCGGCCGTGGGGCCCCTCCGGGGTGGGGGCCACAGGTAGGAGCGCGGGCGGCGGCGCTGGTGCAGATGTGCTGCGAACATCTGGGAAAACAGCGGCTGTTTTCCACATTACACCAAAAAGCTGGTCTGACGTCTGTCCACGCGCGGGGAAGGCTGACTGGTGACGTCATCGGAGGACGAAGAACTAGTTTGTCGCAGCGGAGCCGAACTTGGTTCTGAGTCGTGCTTCTACACCTGGGGTGGCCAGTGATGAAGACTGATGAAGATGGCTCCGGGATGAGGCACCTGCTCGTCTGACCCGCAGCTTGTGGTCACCTGCGCAGGAAGTCAACAGGCGCATGTTAAGCGGCTCATCAAAGCTCCCGGCATGCACCGCGGCAGCGACCTCGCGGCTCCGCATCGATCTGAGGAAACCCGAGCTCAAGTTTCTCTCCAAACATCTCGTCTGTAGAGCCGGAAGCGGCCTCAAACTCTCCGTTTTAGCTTAGCACGGAGACCGCAGAGCTAGCTTAGCACACTTCCCCAATAACAAGGAGCGTAAATAAGTATTTGATGCTGCTAAAACCTCCATTCCAGCACGTGTGGAGTGAACTATGACTACCGGAAGTCCTGGTTTGATCCCACGACACACTTTTTAAAAATCTTTGGAGGTTTAGCACCACCTGTCGGTGAGGAGGGGTTACAGGAAGTGAATTCCTGACTTCCGGCCCCGCCCCTTTCAAAAGTGACAAACATTTAAATGCAGCATTAGTGATGGAGTCCACCGGGACAGCCGGTGGACCTGGAGAGAGACACGGACAGAACCAGTGCCCCAGTCCAGAACCAGTCCCCAGCCAGCCCAGAACAAGTCCAGAACCCACAACTGGAAAATCTAGAGAAAACAACTGGAAACACATGTCAGCAGTGGGGCCTCTCAGGTTCCTCACATTCCCATCGTGCCTCGCTGGCGTTTGGGCCCCCAGGGGCCTCCCGGCAGCCGGGTTGGTGGAGGAGAGTCACCCAGAGACGGAGGAGGAGATGCCTTTCAACCTCCTCTGAGCGATGAGGATTTAATTACACTCGAGTCCATTCATCTGTCCATCTGCGCACACACACACACACACACACACTCACACACACACACACACTCTCACACACACACACACTCACACACACTCACACACTCTCACACACACACACACACACACTCACTCTCACACACACACACACACACACTCTCACACACACACACACTCTCACACACACACTCACACTCTCACACACACTCTCACACACACACACACACACACTCTCACACACACACACACACACACTCTCACACACACACACACTCTCACACACACTCACACACACACACTCACACACACACACTCACACACACTCTCACACACACACACTCACACACACTCTCACACACACTCTCACACACACACACACTCACACACACACACACACACACACTCTCATAGACTGAAAGTTCATCCTGTTTGCTCAGGGCTGAAAACAAACAGCTCGGTGTTTTACAGCCGGTGGTTGTCATGGCAACAAGGCTGCGCTGATATTTCACAACTGTTTCACTGTTAAAACACACACACACGTGCACACACACACACACGATGTCAGAGGATGTACATGGAATAACCTGATCACGGATCAGCTGTTCTGGGGTCAGCGGGGTCAGACTCCGCAGCGCATTAAAAAGTGGGCGGAGCCTGTCCTCACGTCATCTCTGCGTCAACATTTTATTGTCACGTGCACAATAATTACAGCAGCAGCAGCTGACAAGCAGCCTGAACGTGCACAACATGCACAACGTTGAGTAAAACCAACGTCAGCGATGAGCCTGTGCGCCCCCTGGCGTTGGAACGGAGAATCAGCCTCAACCGAAGAAGACTTCAGATCTTCACGTTCTTCCTCAGATGGATAATCTGCTGGTTTCAACTGGGAAGCAGCTCCTGGATCTTCTTCACCTGCAGCAACACGCTGTCCTGGGGCGGAGGAGAGGAAGGACGGCCAGTGAAAACTTCATCTTCCTCTGAGCCAGCTGTGCCAATCCATCCTTCTAACAGCTGGGACATTCAAGATGGCAGCCTCACCCAGCCAAAAGCTAGCATTGTTAGCGTTAGCAACTGATGCTTCAACAGAAAGGAAGTGCTGCGAATGTAACCTCTGCAGCTGTGACCTCTGACCCCTCCCACCCTGCTGCTCAGAACACAGACACGTAAACACACTTTCATCTGTAGACTTTACTGAGTGTGTGTGTGTGTGTGTGGACTCACCTGGTTCTGCAGGATGACCCAGGTGAGGCGCCTGCAGGAGAACAGTGAACATTAACCGCTGATGTTCCTAAAAGCATCTCAGCGCCAGCAGAAACTTCCTGTGGATCTTTCAAAGTAAAAGTCTTCAGCTGGTAGGTTCGGGAGCCTCACCTGACCTTTGACCCCCTGCTGAGGGATGAAGGTCCTCAGAGCGCTGAAGCTCCGTGACCACCAGCCGATCATCTGGAGCAGAAGGTTCCCGTCACGCTGTTTTTTCTTTAGGTTTTGATTTTCTCATCGGAAACTCACAAAAATCAAAACCTAAAAAAACAACAGCGCAGCAGAGGCGGCGCTTCCTGTTTGGCTGCTGGGTGAAGCCGGTGGGTGAAGCCGGTGGGTGAAGCCGGTGGGTGAAGCCGGTGGAGGACGACGTTCTCCTGGACCTGCGCTGACCTGTGAGGAGACACAGCCTTTACTGACCGGCAGCTCCATTATTCTACCAATCTGACGTTCAGTTAACGAGTCCCTGACGAGGGTCACGTGGTTTCTGAAGCTCCGCCCAGCAGCGGTCATGTGACGTCCGTCCTATATTGTTGAAGGACTGGTGAGAAAAACGGTGCGTTCCGGCTCCTCGGCAGCCATGTTGGCTGTGGCCGACTGTGACGCCTTCCTCTCTGTCAGGGTCTGTTACCTAGCAACAGGCAGCCCGGAGGACGAGCGCTGGTAACGCAGCGCAGCTGAGATGACGCAGATCAACTTCAGATCAGAGCTGATGAACGAGGCTGCGGGCCCACACTGACCACGGACACGCCAACGTGTCACGTGCACGGACGGTGACTCAGACGGTCGCCTGCCGGCACGCTGGGGGACGGGCGTGGAAGCCGTCTCGGCTTTGACGCTTCCTGTTGCAAAAGTTTAGCGAGCAGCTTAGGGGTGAAAGGAGGCGGCTAGCGCTGCTCGCCAACATGGCTGCAGCCCCTCCCCCTTCATGACTGACACCTGTCAATCAATCAGACCTGAACACGGAGCACATCTGGAACATCAACAGGATTCTGAGCGGCGGTGACCTCTGACCCTGTTCTCACTGTATTCTGCTCAGCCTGACGTTTGTGTGGTTCTCAAATTCATCTCTGGTCATGTTCAGGGTGCGCGTGTGTGCGCGTGTGTGCGCGTGTGACCATCGTGTCCGCCTAAACCTCCAGAATCAGAACTTCAGCTTTATTAATGCTGCATATTCACCATTAGTAACAAACACCTGTATTTTATTACATTTACCGTCATTTTGACTTTGATATTTAAACATTAAAACAAAATAAAATAAATAAATAATCTCTCGTGCAAACATACAGTGACATTTATGGGAAAAGTCTGATTTTTCATTCAGAGCAGCAGTTTGATATTAGGATGCTGCTTTAATGGTGGCTGGAGCACAGCTAATATGGTGTGTGTGTGTGTGTGTGTGTGTGTGTGTGCGCGCGATAAAGATTCTCTATTTTAATGATTAATCCCGTCAGATTCTGCGGTAACAATCGTGTCGCAAATTCAGCCCAAACATGGCGAAATGTGGCTTTCTGCTATTTCCACACATTTAACGATACAGTAATCAACGCTAATCAATAAGTATCAGTAATCAACGCTAATCAATAAGTATCAGTAATCAATAGTAATCAATAAGTATCAGTAATCAACGCTAATCAATAAGTATCAGTAACCAGTCAAATCTCCAGGTAAAAATACACATCGACGATTAGCAAAAACACGTTTATTGGTCGAAAAGTCGCAAGAATATTTAGCAGAGCTGCAGATTTTAAAGGCAGAAATGGAAAGATGTCGCCTCTGATTGGTGTAATTAGATAAAGACGCGACGTTTCCTGTCAAAGCTCGAGTCAGACGCGTGTTTGTGGATGGAGGGTCGGACGTTACCGCAGCAGTCCGGCGGTGGAGGCTCCGCTGCGGTCACCGCAGCTGCAGTGCGGACGGACAGGCGGACACGCTGATCGGAACCACCTCCGAGAGAAAAGCCGCTCGGTCAGGACGCTGCCGTGTCTCCGGCCTCTGCTCCGGAGACCCTTCCGGTCCTGCACCCGCTCAATCACGGCGTTAACCCGTAAAAAAACGACTCTCGTCTCCTCCGAGTCGGAGGCAAGATGTCGGCGCAGGAGCGGAGTCAGCTGACGGTAACCCGGCTGCGTTCCATTCAGAACATCCCGCTTCCTTCACTCAAGCCACGGCGTTATTCTAGAAAGCACCTGAAAGTCCAGCAGAAGATTTTTACTCACCTTTATCAGCTTTATTACGTCGTTGAGCTAAAATGGCTGAACGACGGCTGCTGTTGTCGAGCCCGGGACGCTGGTGGTGTTGGAGGGGGCAGCTGTGCGGATTGGAACGCGTCCCTCCTTCCTCGCCTGCGGTAGAGAGAACCAGGCAAGAAGCATCGAAGCGAATGTGTTTAGATTTAATTCGAGACATTTCAGCCCGGAACCACGAAAGAGTTCACCCACAGACTCCGTAAGGACAATTTATTCCAAGAAGGTTTGACTTGTAAAGGTGAACGGAAGCTGTTTAGTCCTGGTGCGGGGCCTGGAGGGCGGGGCCAACAAATGGCGCCTCCAAATTGGTTCATATGTTTTTCCTGGAACCATCCTGGAAGAAGATTCCAGGCCCTTCTTCTCCAAGCCTCTGCTCCTCCTGACAGCTTCTGACCACTTTAAGCGCGTTTTCACGTTTTTTGTTCTGCATTTCACCAAAGAAGCCACAAAATGACATTTCCAGCCAGGATTTTCCAGAAGTAACCTGAGACCTGCTGCTGCTGTCCAGGTCCTCCTGGAACGCCAGTGAGCTTCTCCGTCTTAATGTCTGAAGTCTTGTGGCAAGCACGTTCCTTCCCTTACGTTCATGTCATGTGACCATCTTCAGAGTCACATGACACCCACAAAGAAATCACTGGGGTTTCCCGTGGCCAAACAGAAGGGCTGTCGGGAAGAGGAAAGGTCACTGTCCCTGACTGAGGGAGGCTGCTGCGAGGCTCTGTTGCCATGGAGACGGTCGCTGGCGGGGGACTCTTTAAGCAGAGTGCTCACTTCCTGTTTGGTCGGCTCTGGTTCAGTCAGGCCGCAGCCCTGGTCGTCACTGGTACTGGATGTACAGCTGCGACTTCCTGCTGACACACATGACGGAGAGCATCCATCAGAGCTGTGGGGGGACGTGTGGTCAAAGGGTCTGGAGGGAAGAAGATCAAGGTCACCTTCACTGTGCTGGCTCCCCCCTCCTCCTCCTCCGCCCTCGGCCAGCTGCTGATGGAGGGGGAGAGTTGAGCTGTAGGGGTGGGGCACAGGGTCCTGGCAGGGGAAGACTGGGGGCCACACAGGACCCGGAGGCAGAACCAGTGTCTCACAGTGGGCTCCACCTGCTGCTGGAGCAGAAGCTTCATCTCGGTCCAGCAGAGACAAGGCAGCCATGTCTGAGGTGATGGAACACAGGTGTGTCACACTAGAAGCTGGTTAACCTGAACACAAGCTCCGCCTCCTGCAGTCGTCCTCACCTCCACAGACGTCTCCAAACACGTAGTAGCACTGCTCGGAGAAGGTCACCTTGCTGACGGTGTGACGGATGTAACCGGCCTTCAGAAGGTTCCCGGCATATTTGCGAGCTTCTCGACGGTCGACGAAGCCGTCCACGTTCCTGTGGAGCCAGTCCACCACCTCTGACCCTGGACGGACCAGAGCAAAGCAGCCAGGGGGTCACGAACGAGGACCGGTTCAGGTTGGGGTCCTGCTCTCCACCCACAGCAGCTCAGACCGCTGGGACATGAAGTCTTCCATCCAGGACAGCCGGGACCCTGGACTGGACTTACCAATGACGGCGTTGGGAATGGTGATCTTCAACCACATCCGGTCTCGCACCTCCAGCCCCGACTCAGAGTTGGCCATCGCCCTGACAACTGCTGGCATGTCACTGTGGATGGTCAGGTGGTGTTCCTCATCAACGCCTGGAAACCAGCAGATCATTGAGGGACTTCTGGGTGGATGGTGGCTGGATGGTGGTTGGATAGATGGATGGTGGTTGATGGTTGGATAGATGGATGGTGGTTGGGTGGTTGATGGTTGGATGGATGGATGGTGGTTGGATAGATGGATGGTGGTTGGGGTGGTTGATGGTTGGATGGATGGATGATGGATGGTGGTTGGATAGATGGATGGTGGTTGATGGTTGGATGGATGGATGGATGGTGGTTGGATGTATTAGATGGTGGTTGGATGATAGATGGATGGTGGTTGGGTGGTTGATGGTTGGATGGATGGATGGTGGTTGGGTGGTTGATGGATGGATGGATGGTGGTTGGATAGATGGTTGGATGGATGGATGGTGGTTGGATAGATGGTTGGATGGATGGATGGTGGTTGGATAGATGGATGGTGGTTGATGTGGTTGGATGGTTGGATGGATGGTGGTTGGATAGATGGATGGGTGGTTGGAGTCAGTTGATGGTTGGATGAATCAGATGGATGGTGGTTGGATAGATGTGGATGGTGGTTGGATAGATGGATGGTGGTTGGGTGGTTGATGGTTGGATGGATGGATGGTGGTTGGATAGATGGATGGATGGTGGTTTGGTTGATCGGTTGGATGGATGGGATGGATGGATGGATGGTTGGTTGGATGGATGGTTGGATGGATGGTGGTTGGGTTGGTTGGTTGGATGGATGGATGGATGGTGGTTGGGTTGGTTGATGGTTGGATGGATGGATGGTGGTTGGATAGATGGATGGATGGTGGTTGATGGTTGGGATGGATGGATGGATGGATGGTGGTTGGATGGATTGGTTTGGATGGATGGTTGGTTGGGTTGATGGTTGGATGGATGGTGGTTGGTTGATGGTTGGATGGATGGATGTGGATGGATGGTGGTTGGGTGGTTGATGGTTGGATGGATGGATGCTGGTTGGATGGGTTGGGGTTGGTCTTTACTGTAGTGTGGGGAGGAACTGCCTTGCCCGTCATGGCGGTGTGGGACACCCAGGCGGCGGTCAATGGGACGAACAGGCTCACCTTCAGGGAGGTGGAGGGTGACCTTAACCCTTGCAACCTGGTGTCTCATTTAAGTCGCGGTTGCCGAGGAACAGACAGCGAGACTCACTGCCAAGCAAGTGAAAGCAGCTCGAGGTTCGGGTCCCAACACTTGGCCACCGTGTGAGGGTGATGGGGCTGGAAGGAGAGCAAGGAGGTTGGTCTCAAGAGGTAGAGTGGAGAGGTGCTTAGGCTCAGAGGTGTTGGTGTGGAGAGAGAGTGTAGGTGGAGGAAGTGTTGTAGAAGGAAGTGTTGGTGGAGGAGGTATAGGTGGAGGGGGTGGAGGCTCAGAGGTGTTGGTGGAGGCTCAGAGGTGGAGGCTCAGCTGATCTCACCCTGGCTGGTGGAGCAGGCCTCTCAGCACTTTCGGGCCCGGCGTGGTGAATTACTCATGTTCTCCAAAAGGATTGGCGTCGTTCACCTGACAACAAAGCAGCAAATCAGTCCCTACTGAGCACAGGTGTGTCTGGCGTCTGTACCTGCAGCAACATCAATCTCCAGGCTCGTCGTCGTCTGCCACCCGCTCACCCTTCATGATGGGCCGATGTAGATGCCTCCATCACCCCTGTCAGAGCTCTGACCAACAATACTGATGCCCAGGAAGTGGAACCTCTCTGAGGGCAGACAGACGAGCAGAGCAGAGGGCAGTCGAAGAGACAGTCCAGGCAGGCGAGACAGGCAGACCCAGACAGTCAGGCAGACAGACAGACACAGTCAGACAGACAGGCAGAGTCAGTCAGTCAGACAGACAGAGACAGGCAGACAGACAGAGACAGGCAGGCAGAGAGACAGTCCAGAGAGACCTTGGGGAGCAGGCAGGCAGAGAGACAGGCAGGCAGAGACGGGCAGAGAGTCGCCAGGTCCTGCCATGCTGACTCGACAGTCATATTTCACGTGCACACGTATGAGCTGTGCTGTCTCACCGTGTTCAGGGTGATGGTGACCATACAGACATGGTGGAGTCAGTGATGCTGCTGGGCGACACAGATTTGAAAGAGAGGAGAGGCGAGGTCAATGACAGGCAGGGAAGACAGACGATGTGTGTGTGTCTGTGTGTCTGTCTGTGTGTGTCTGGCTCTGTGTGTGTCTGGCAGGCTGTCTGTCTGTGTGTGTGTGTGTGTCTGTCTCTGTGTGTGTGTGTGTGTGTGTGTGTGTCTGTCTGTGTGTGTGTGTGTGTCTGTGACTGTCTGTGTGTGTGTGTGTCTGTGTGTGACTGTCAGCTGTGTGTGTCTGTCTGTGTGTGTGTGTGTGTGTCTGTGTGTGTCTGTTGTCTGTCTGTGTGTGTGTGTGACTGTCTGTGTGTGTGTGTGACTGTCTGTGTGTGTGTGTGTGTGTGTGTGTCTGTGCTGTCTGTGTGTGTGTGTGACTGTCTGTGTGTGTGTGTGTCTGTGTGTGTGTCTGTGTCTGTCTGTGTGTGTGTGTGTGTCTGTGTGACTGTCTGTGTGTGTGTGTGTGTCTGTCTGTGTGTGTCTGTGTGTGTGTGTCTGTCTGTGTGTGTGTGTCTGTGTGTGTGTGTGACTGTCTGTGTGTGTGTGTGTCTGTGTGTGTGTCTGTGTCTGTCTGTGTGTGTGTGTGTGTCTGTGTGACTGTCTGTGTGTGTGTGTGTGTCTGTGTGACTGTCTGTGTGTGTGACTGTCTGTGTCTGTCTGTGTGTGTGTGTGTGTGTGTGTACCCTCTCCATCCGTGGCGTTTTGGCTTTGCGGTGGCGGCGGCGTTGTCTCCTGATGAGCCGCGGTGATGAGCTGCTCTGCTCTGTTGATTGGCTGAACCTGATGACATCACCAAAGCAGATCAGCTGGGCGTCCTCACAGTTACACACAAACACGACCACATAACAACCCACTAACGAGGACGCGATCAAAGCAGGTTTACCTGATAATCAAAGAGACAAAAACAGGAAGAAGCTAAAATCCACAGCTGAGTAAAAGCTGGAGTGAGGAAGACGAGGACGAAGCTGCCGTCACGGCTGCTGGGACACTTTGATCTGAGGACACTGCGAGTCCTGTGACCTGCAGCAGCCAATCAGAGCAGGCTTCACTGACCAGCGTCTGAACAGGTCAACTGGAGCAGAAGAACGCGACCTGAGGGCAGGTGTCAGCCAATCAGAGAGCGCTGAGGTAGAGGAGGGTCGTCCTGGTTACGCACAACGTTCCAGCGGAAGTTACCAGCTGGTTTGTCTGCTCTCCTGCCTGCTTAGCCTAGCTTAGCACCAGAGAAGAAGAAACGCAGCCGCCTCCGGAGAGAGCGCACGGCCTCCGGAGAGAGCGCACGGCCTCCGGAGAGAGCGCACGGTCCGACTCCGAGAAGAAAAGAAACGCTGCGAGTGAGTTAGAACGTGTGTGTGTGTCTGTATGTGTGCGTGTGTGTGTGTGTGCATGTGTGCGTGTGTCTGTGTGTGCATCTGTGTGGTGTGTGTGTGGGCGTCTGTGTGGTGTGTGTGTGTGCGTGCGTCTGTGTGGTGTGTGCGCGTGCGTCTGTGTGGTGTGTGCGTGTGCGTCTGTGTGGTGTGTGCGTGTGCGTCTGTGTGGTGTGTGCGCGTGCGTCTGTGTGGTGTGTGTGGTGTGTGCGTGTGCGTCTGTGTGGTGTGTGCGTGCGTCTGTGTGGTGTGTGCGCGTGCGTCTGTGTGGTGTGTGCGTGTGCGTCTGTGTGGTGTGTGCGTGCGTCTGTGTGGTGTGTGCGCGTGCGTCTGTGTGGTGTGTGCGCGTGCGTCTGTGTGGTGTGTGCGTGCGTCTGTGTGGTGTGTGCGCGTGCGTCTGTGTGGTGTGTGCGTGTGCGTCTGTGTGGTGTGTGCGTGTGCGTCTGTGTGGTGTGTGTGTGTGTGCGTCTGTGTGGTGTGTGCGTCTGTGTGGTGTGTGCGTCTGTGTGGTGTGTGCGTGTGCGTCTGTGTGGTGTGTGTGTGGGGCTTGCGTGTGTGTGTTTTGACCTTCCTCCGGAGTCGTCTTCTGAGGAGCAGAAGCTGGTGGTCTCCAGGCAGCTGCTCTGCTGGGTGGAGGGCGTGTCACCTCCACCTCTCTGCTGGTGGGTGTGGCCATTCAGGCTCCCTGCACAGACGGCAGCCAATCAGGTGACGCGGTTGCAGCTCTGAGAATCACAGGATGACCTCACCTTGCTCACCTCCCGTCTCTCTCTCTCCTCCATGTGGCGGAGTCAGGGCTCTGACCTCTGACCTCTGCATCTCAGCAGCACTGCCAGACAGACGGACAGATTAGTTACTCTGAATCGCTGCAGTACTTGTACTCCACCTGTACTCACTGGAAGGATGGCGGCCGAGAATCGCCAATTCCGCCCATCCTTTCTATGGGGGGCGGGGCCACGCTGGTGGGCGTGGCTATCGACACAAGGTCAGATCCTCTGAAGTCTGACTGACAGGTGTCATTTGAGACCAGCTGGAGAGATGAAGATGAATGTATCATTTCAGAGGAACCAGAAGAAGAGTTCCTGTGTGTGTGTGTGTGTGTGTGTGTGTGTGTGTGTGTGTGTGTGTGTCTGACCCAGCAGACAACTCGTCCATTCACAAATGGCAGCCTGGCGTCGTCATCACTGATCTCCTCTTTGACCACGCTGGAAAGAGGCAACAGCAACATCATCATCATCATCATCATCGTCTTATTAAATGTAACAGTTTAGTTTTTATTCTCTCTCTCTCTCTCTCACACACACACACGCAGAGCTGAGACCATGACTCAGCATCTCTGTTTGTGCCGTATATAGTTTAGTATAAAATTTTAATACGTTAAATAAAATTTCTTTGTAATAGCAAGAAAAACACAAAGAGCACGAGATATTTGGTGTTAGCTTAGCATAGCGACATCGAGCCGAGCTAAAAGGTGAAGCTCTGGTTTAAACGTCACAGGTGGTCGGCATGTCACGTGACCAGTCCCTCGCCACCGTCGTCAGTGGACGGGACGGTGGTTCTACCACGTTCTGCTACATTTGAGAATCGAATCTTTCTGAATTTCCACCGTTTGATAGCAAAGGTCATCAATAATCACGTGACTCACCCGAAGTCGTCATCCACCGATTTAAAAAAGAACTTCAGGTTCGGTTTGCTCAGGACCCGTTTAAAGTCCGCCAGGGTGACGCGCTGCGCGGGCACGTTGATCCGGATCAGGTAAGGGGTGTCCTGGTCCTCCAGGTGGTAAATGACCCGGGTCTCCGTTTCCCCCATTGTTCCGTCCGGTTCCGGTTAGTCCGGCCCGGCCTGGAGGACAGACACCTGTCCGTCCGTCTGCCTCGTTGGTCTTGGGGGGAGTTGTGGTCCAGATGTTGGGCTCGGTCCAGCAGCAGGTCTCGGATGCTCTGTCTCCTCCGGAAGTCACCCCGCCGTCAAAAAACAAACGGTGTTACGCCACTTCCTATTGAGCCTTTCAAAATAAAGCCACGCTGTTTCTCGCGAACGTGCGCATCAACAGGACACAGAGTACCGGAATGATACATTTAAAGTCGGCAGTGATTCATTCTATATTTGTACAGTCGAGTGCTGTAAAAATATGATCACACTTTAGATAAAACTTTATGCATTTCTTTAAATTCTCAACAGACTAATAAATACCTGAAATAATCGAAAAAGCAACGCTCTTCCGCTTTTATGATAAAGGCAAGGCAATCCAACTTCCGGTATGGTTTCAAAAATCTTCAGCTTGATTGAAGAATTGGGCAAAAAGGCAGAGAATCCGTCTCGTACATTTAAACGTTATTTTCAGGTTTTACATATTTAAATTTGGGTAAACAACACTTTGAAAATATAATTAGGCTCTGAACTTATATTTCCTGTCACAAACACTGTGAGGAGGGATTTGCTGACAGCTGATCATGTATTTCAGGTTTAAAGGAAAATGACCTTAATAGTTTTAGCTGAAAAATCAAGATGAAGATGAGGAAGAAAGGCAGATGTTCCAGTGAAGGCATCACTGAGACACACGGTGTGCTTGACTGGCCGTTTCTCACCTGACAGTCGGCCAAACGTGCACGAGCTGCTCTTCAGGTCCAGAGGTAGGAAGGAAAGAAGGAAGCACGGGTGTGCACGGCTGCGAGCAGCCGTTTGGATCACTTCAAAGATAAAGCTTAAACGAGCAGAGACGACCAAGTTACGGTAAAATATCTACTCAGCATTGTTATCAAACACGCCCGTTTATGGAGGCAGATTAAGGCCACATGAGGAAGCGTCCCGTTAGCGTCCCATCCTTCCGAGTAGCTGCTCTGGGTGCGACCAATCTGGTCTGGCGCCAGCTCGGCCCAAGGCATCTGGTGAAGACGAGGACGCCATCAGGAGGAGACTCTGGTCCAGTCAGAGCAGCGTTGTCATGGCGACAGCTGTACCTCAGAGGGTCACTCTGAAATGTCAGCGCTGCACTTCCTGTCCCCGTGGAGGCGGAGTCTCCCCACCGTCCCAGGAGCAGATGGACTGGCTTCAGGCAGACACGTTGACGTCCCGTAAGGCGATGGCGGCAGACGTGCTGGCGGCAGCTGAACCCGGCGGCGTTGGCGGCGAGGCCGGCTGCAGCTGTGGGGAGGGCGGGGC
>CM027091.1:15023670-15078670 GCA_015343265.1 Pao palembangensis
AGCGGGACCCCTTGAGCAGGGAAGAGGGGTTGCTATGGTAGCGCCGCAGGAGGGGACTCACCCTGACTGTGGCGCTGTAGGTGCTCTTGACGGCCGGAGTGTCGAAGCAGGGGAAGAAGGAGCGGTTGCAGACGGAGTGACCCTGGGTGAAGACCAGGGGCCGCGTCTGACCACAGGTCAGCTCCGAGTCCAGCCACCAGATCTGAGGACACAAAGCTGGTTCAGCCTGGCGCAGACCTGCACACCACCCGGGACTCGCTCGCGCTCGCCTCAACTCACAGCCGGGCCGTCGGTGGTGGTGTAGCGGACGGTGATCTGGACCAGCCGTCCCACTTTCACTGTCCCAGCTGGCAGACTGATGTTGAGGGAGGAACCGTAGTCTGTGAACGGGTCCACCCTGTACGTGAGGGAGCTGGGCTCCTCCTGTCCAGCCCCGGGGACCTTACAGTCGATGGAGTGAATGAGCAAGGACGGGTGGGAGTCCAGGACCAGGGTCTGGACCCCCGGCTGGACTGGGACAAGGTCTAGAACCAGCCAGCCGCTCATCTCCTTCATGGCAAAGTTCAAGCGCAGGTCCAAGTGGAAATGTCGCAGCTGGAAGTTGCAGAAGTTGGACGCCGAGGCTACGTCCACCAGGGGACACCGAGGCGAGCCGGGACCTGGACTTGCCGAGGGCCAGCTGGAGTCGCTGATACAGCGGGCTCCAGAGGCCGACGGAGATTTACGGCAGCAGCACAGTGAGGTTGGAGACTGGTGGAGGTCTGCCATCGTGAGCTAAACCTGAGACTAAATCCAGCCAGTAGCTGCATTAATGGGTCGACCAGGGAGCCGACCAGGCTGAACAAAACCTGGATTAAACCAGCTGAGTCTAAGCTAAGTCTGGGTCAGGGTTCAGGTCCTGGTCCACCTTCAGACCCTAACCCTAACCCTAACAGAACAAAAAACTATTTTAACAGAACTCATCCACTCAAACTGGCTTTTAAACTCGTCTAAACCCAGTTAAACTACGAGCCGGTTTAAGGTTCAAACCCAGTTCAACTCCATTCACAAAGTTATAAAACGTCAAACTGAAAATAAACACTGAAAAAAGACAGAAGAATTAAAAAAGGAAGAAATAAACTGAACAATTAAAGAACGATTCAGCCCAAATAAAGTGGTTTTAACCACAGTCGGAGTCGACCTACACCAGTCGAAGCTAACTGGGACCAACAGCTTTAGCTCCAACTAGCAAACAAACCCTTGAGCCGGTTAGCACAGCGGCTAATTAGCAGCCAGTCTAATTAGCATTAGCATTAGCGGCTCATGATTCGGTGTTTCACTCACAGTCTATGTAAAATCCATCGGGTCAGCAGCACCAGAACCAGCCCAGCACCGGCTCCCCGTGGGAAGGCAGCGGGGCTCCGGTCTCCGTGTCCCGGACACCGAGTTCAGACACTTCCGAGGAAGTCGAGCCGGGTGGTGGTGGTGGTGGCGGGGGCGGAGGGTGTCAGTGACTCTGGACGAGGAAAACGACAAACAAAGACCAAATTTATCCGCCAAGGAGAAAGAAGACACCGGAGCAGCAGAGAGGACAGAGGGGGCTCCGCTCCGCACCAAACAGGAAGTAACAAGAAGAGGAGAAAAGTTTGTTCAGGCCGGAGGGGAGCGCTGCCGAGCCGGGGAGAGCAGCGGGGGCAGCCCGGAGCTCTGACGGAGAAGCAGGCAGTCAGGAAACAGTCATTTCTAACCAACAAAGACTGGCATTATTCGTGTTCTGACACAACAAATCTCATCTTTAACAGGATAAAGACTCGCAAACTTGTTTATTTACACAGAACCTTGAAAAACAAAAGAATTACACAAAAAAAAGCTTTTACTGACTGAAACCTTTAAAAGTTGATCTGTCAGACAGCAGTCCACACAGCTCCAGTCAGGATCATCTTCATCACCTTCATCAGTGGCCTCCCCATCCACATTCCTGCTTCCTCACCCTCCACCAGACCATGTGACCTGACCAGGTCTGCAGACCAAAACAATAAAAGTCTGCTTGGAAACAGCGCAGACAGGAGAAACCTGAGGCCAAAAACTTGTCGGATTTATCAGCTCATCCCTGGAACCAGCCCCTGAAGTTGGGACCTTCCGTGGTGCATCGTGGGTAGTGTAGTCTTGGTGGAGCCAAGTGCAACTCGAGGATCAACATCCGGTTAATCAGCCACTGATAACGCTGCTCAAGTGTTTGGGTGCTTTTATTCTGAAAGGCTTTTTATTCTGGGTAATCTTGGTGCTAACATGAACGGTGAGCTCAGAAAAGCTGATTTCAACACGTGTTCCAGGCTGACGAGACCTGATGCTTTCAGACGTCAACACGGAACCAGACATGTCTAATTCAGCCAAGATCCTGGAAGTCAGAAAGATCCAGAGTTCAAGGGTTTTTCTTTAGGGTTGGGTTGGGTTAGGGTTAGGTTGGGGTTGGGTTGGGTTAGGGTTGAGTTAGGTTAGGGTTGGATTAGGGTTAGGTTGGGGTTGGGTTAGGTTAGGGTTGGATTAGGGTTAGGGTTGGGTTAGGGTAGGGGTTGGGTTAGGTTAGGGTTGGGTTAGGGTAGGTTAGGTTAGGGTTGGATTAGGGTTAGGTTGGGGTTGGGTTAGGGTTGGATTAGGGTTAGGGTTGGGTTAGGGTAGGGGTTGGGTTAGGTTAGGGTAGGGTTAGGGTTAGGGTCCTGCTGGACGCCGACACAAGAAAGCGTTTTTCCCACAGGGCTTTGCTGGCAGCAGCGGCTGGAGAAAAGACGGGCGACTCAGGTTTGGACCTCATGTTTTATTGTTTCTGTACAAACACGCGGCTCCTGGAGCTTCCTCTTCACACTCGGGAAGGATACAGCATCTGGAGGCAGACAGGAAGTGACATCATCACACCGGAAGTGGCGTTGTCACAGCTGACATTAGGGTTTCAACCGAGGGAAATGTTTACATCACGTGACCTTTGACCTGCACTGCCTTCAGACACGGTTGCCATGGCAACCTTTATCACAACAGCAGCACCTTTAATGGTGATTAGACCACAACAATTTGAGCGTCTGAGCCATGTCGCCATGGCAGCAAAAGCCTGGAATGGACTGGGAGTTTAGGGGTTTCCAGAGCTGCGTCAGAGCACTGCCGACGTGCCCTTGAGCAAGGTAGCAAACCCCCAAATGCCCAGGGCCACGTCCTCACCCACACGTGTTCATGTAGCGTGCACGTGTGCACAGAAGGAACACCCACTCACCACTCTGATGCGGTGTCCGATGGCCTTGGCCGGCAGGTTGCTGCTGAACTTGGCCCGGACCATCCCGCTGCTGCCGTGGGCTCGGGTCACCTTCCCCCAGATCACTCTGGTCTTGTTGGGTTTGCCACCAGGAGTCACCGTGTTCCTGCAACAACAACACTCTTCACGGCTGCTCGGCGTGCTGGGAAACGGAGTCTACGCTTCAAACACCGCACACGCCAACAGGAGGCCTGCAGACACTTCAAAGCCTTGTTCTCAGTCACAGGCAGCAACACGCCCACTTTATCTAAAAACATCAATGCATTTCACCAAAGGTCACGACCTTCACACCAGGTTCATCTCACCCTTACAGTGCTATGAACAGTAAAAGGTTAGCTTACGTTGCCCATTTAAAAAATAAACTCATGGTCACATGACCAAAGCTTTGGCTTTTGCCGGTGGTCAGGGTAAAAGCTGACGTGAACAGATGGTTGTTATATCAGCTCTGCTGCTGCAGGGTGGTCGGTGCTGTGGCGTCCGTCTCTACGTCAGACTGAAGAACATCTACACCCAAATCCTCAAACCTCAGCTCAGGTGCACATTCATCTGACGCATGAGCCACTCTTACACAGGTAAGGTCAACACCTACTTCTTGGCCTTGTAGACGTAGGCGCAGCGCTTCCCCAGGTAGAAGTCCACCTCGTCCCGGGTGTAGCAGCCCTCCACCTTCAGCAGAGCCGTGTGCTCTCGCTGGTTCCTCAGACCACGCTTGTAGCCAGCGAAGATGGCTTTAGACCACAGTCTAGACCCCCCCCCCCCACACACACACACACACACACACACACACACACACACAGAGTCAGCACCAGCCTCACCTGACCGTGGGCTCCCGTGAGCAGCTTTAACCGTGAGGTGATCTTACCTTCCAGGCATCGTAAATCTTCTCCGGGTACGTCCGCCTGCAGAAACACATCAAACCACCATCAGTCAGATATCCGGAGCTTCACCCAGACCAACGAGAGCACGTTGGTTCTCTCACAGATGCTGATGTTCTGCCTCGACATCTGGATTCAGAACACACAGAAATAGCCAGAACACCGGCGGGCTAACTGCCATTAGCTGCAGCCGCGGCTTCGCTGACATTTATGTCTTTAAATGTAGGATCAGACGAGCGGCTTAATTTCACAGACGAGAGGATTTTAAAAACCACGCTGTGATTTTAGACGAACCGGAACTTAAACTGCCCATCGGTCTGTTTGGAGCGGAGCTCCGGTGTTAGCTCTCGCTTTAATCCCAACTGAATCTCCGCCATCGCGGACTCCAGCAATACTATAAAACTACCAGAGCGTGAGGATAAAGTGAACATTGACTTAGAAACGTTATCAAGGTGGAGTGAAGCCGACAAACGGAGGAATGAGGCGCTTTATTCAGACATGTTCGCGTTCTTACCTTCACAGAGGGGAAAAATGGAGGAAAGGGACTTGAGAAAGGCATGCTGGGAAATAACGGTAAACAGAGGTGGCCTCGGCTGTGCCTGATCACAACCCTCGATTATTATTATTTTTAAATGTTTTTTCACCTTTTTTAAAATAAAAATCACATTTTCACTTAGATTTTCGTAAATATTTTTGCCGTAATAGTAATATTAGATAATGAATAAGACAGTCTTATTCATTACACTAGTAAAACGCCAATTTATGTTAAAACAGAAACTGCCTTTATATGTAGATATTAAGCACGAATATTGACAATACATTTGTTCAGTTTCCGAGTTGAATATTTAAATATTTTTTACATTTGTTGAACTCATAAACCACACAAATGACACTATTTTTGTCCATGTAAAATGAAAGACTTCTAAAAATGCTGCCAAATAAATAAAAACACCTAGTCTGGGTGGAGGCACCAGCAGCCAATCACGACAGACAAGACAAAACTATCAAATTAGAATATTTATTTAATGCACTTGAACTTTTCTTACAGCTGTGTTCAAATCTTTATACAATTTTTCAAACAAAGTGGAAAAAGTGAAACTATGAAGCTGTGAAATAAAACAGTGGAATGTCCTTTAACGCCACCTCGCTCCCTCACGAGCTGTCCCCGTCATCACAACAGGAGAAACAAAGCAAACAGGAAAAAACCTGCAGAAACGTCAAATCAGTCCGGCGCTGCATCCTCCAGGCACACGACTGGTCAGCACACCCGTCAATCACAGCAGCAGGAAGCTGTGACGCTGCATTCAGGTGACGTAGGAACCCACCAAGCGTCTGAGGCCACGCCCCCACAAGGGAACCGCTTTCTTTGCAGCCGACGGGTCAGGTGATGTCGGGGGGACTCATCCCACATCGCCTGGATGCAGCACAAGTCCGTGAACCAGGAAGATGAAAACTAGGACTACATTTTAAATTAAACAGTCTGGTGGTCAGTCAGTGGCGTTGACCAGCAGCTCCGGACATCAGAGGACAAAGTTAACAAACAAGCACAATATTCAGGCACAAGGCTCCGCCCACAGCCATGTGTCTTATTTTAAAACGTCCTTTGAGCTCTGATTAGGAACTGCGTCCATCCATGATGCTGTGTTGTCATGGCAACACACACCTAAGCCTCTCATATGTACAGTATATATATGCATGTGTATATTTACAGCCTGATTCTGTACATATGATCAAACACATGTGATCATAGGCCACGCCTCCTCCTGCAGAGCAGCGTCAGCAGGATCCGCGTCATTTCATCACCATTAAAAAGTGTCCCAGAACGCAACTGGAACCAGGATTTTGTCGCTACCAGCGACCGTCAGCTTCCACCACAACAATATTAACATTACCGACATGGTGCACTCCACAAACCCGGCGACTGCCAATGTTTGACCAGTAAACAAAATGTAAAGATGCTTATTTAATAGGAATAATTGGATCTGATGGAGACACCAAAGCTGAAGTTTCCATTAAAGACAGCAACACGTTAGCTTATGTTACCCTCGAGCTACACCTCAACCTTAGTGTTGGCTCAAGCCGAGCGTTGATGATGTGCCACCACCACCACGTCCTCTACAGAACTCTTAGAAATAATATTTTTCAAACAACTACTGTGACAATGTCAGCCACTAGAAGCGATGTTGAGTCCCATTTTAAGGTTATTACATTAGTTTTATAACCACAAACAGCTCGTCTACAAGCCACCAGTCTTAAACTGATTATTTGTTCATTATTAACATTTTGTTATTGTAACATTTTAAATAATTCTGCTTAACGCTACAACACTTGCTTTTTTAAACTCAGCATTCATAAATGTTGCTAATTTCTATAGTTTGTCATTATTAATGACCACTTAGTAAATGCTAGTTTAAGTACTTTTAGTGTTCCTGGTTCTCTACTGGGACCAACTGGGAGTGTTCTTCACAACCAGTGTGATAAGAGCAGGTTAATGTTAGCAAGGATCTACGTGAAGGTAGAACGCTAACCCAGGTTCTGTGTATGTACAGCTCACACTGCTTGGCTCTGCTCTAATGATGCTACTTTGGTATTAGCTAGAAGCTATGTGGGTTAGCACCTCCAAACATCTGCTTGAACATCAGCTAACATTAGCAACAAGTTACATTAGCATCAGGTTCTACACTGTTCATCAGTTTAGGCAAATCTGATTATTGCCAACAATCTGTGTTACCTACTCATGGAGTCAATATTAGGTGGTTTCATTACAAGAATAGATCCTTTCAGCTCAGGTTAAAAATGGACAAATTCTCTAAATTTTTCAGCTGTTTAAAGATGGAATAAAAAACATCAAAGTTGAGTAAAAGCTGCTGATTAATTCAGCAGTAAACAGTGACGGTTTGGCCAATCACAACTGAGCAAACGAGGTCCTCAGATCAGCTGGTTCATTCTCCAACTATAAATACTTTTTTACAACAGTAAAATAAATAGTTTAAGGATGGCGAGTCTTCATTAAATATCTGTCATTTTCCTCTTTTCTCTGGATTATAACATATTTTACAGTAAACCTGCAGCAGAATCCAGAGAAGCTGCCGGTCAGAGCAGAACGTGTGCACGTGAAGAACAGCTTCAGCTCTCTCCATCAGATCCAGATCCACAGAGTAAAACAACAGCCCCCATGTGAAAAAACATTCCCTCCCTTCACATGCTGACGGACGCTCCGGTGGTCGCCACGGCGCTGGGATGTCTGGGAGGAGCCAATTCCAACAGTGCGCTGACCGTTCTGGCCACCTGGGGGAGCCCTCGCTCCTCCAGAATGTGCAGAGGAAGACACAACTGACTCTGACGAAAACACAGAAGAAGAAAACAAACGAAAACAATGGAGAAGGGGTCAACAAATGGCAAATGAATGGAGAAACCCAAGAGTAACCATGGTAACAGCAAATGAAATGACAAACTAAACTGAAGGCTGACAGAACTTGGGATGAAAAAAGCAGCAGAATTATTCAGATCAAGAGTTTGATGGAGGACAACTGGGGTCAGGGGTCAGGGGTCAGAGGTCAGCACCAGGAGGTTCTGATGCTATAGCGTCAGACGTTCTCCCCGTCAACAGACACACAGCCACAGAAGGGTTGTCCACCGTCTTTTATTGGTGTTCAGAGGGAAGAGCAGAGGCACAGGAACTCTCATCCAAGGTTCAGGTCCGGAGAACACACACACGTGCACCAGCCACACACGTGCACCAGCCACACACTGCAGAGCATTCACAGGTTCTCCTGAGACAGACAAGAGCTGGAACCAGAGCGGACGAGAAGAAAAAGAAGAAGACTTCTCTGGAAAGCAGAGCTTCTCACACACACACACACACACACACACACACACACACACACACACACACACACACACACAGAGGATGTTAAGGCAGAGGTCGTTCTCAGACTGGAGCTCAGACGTGGGTGTTGTCAGGTTTCCAGCTGAGGGCGTGACCAACGTGTCCCAGCAGGAGCACCTGGGGGCATGAAGCTGGTTGGGTCAGAGCAACAGAGGTGAAGCTACAGCAGCTGGGTCACACCTGTGGCAATGGGCCAGAGGTGGAGGGTGGGCTGGCCAATGGCTGGAGTCACATGGTCACCTCAACACTGGACCTGATGAAGCACCTGTACCCAGCACCTGTACCCAGCACCTGTAGCCAGAGCCTGTACCCAGGGCCTGTACCCAGGGCCTGTAGACTGCACCTGCACCCAGGGCCTGCACCCAGGGCCTGCAGACGGCACCTGTACCCAGGGCCTGTACCCAGGGCCTGTAGACGGCACCTGCACCCAGGGCCTGCACCCAGGGCCTGCACCCAGGGCCTGCACACGGCACCTGTACCTGGCACCTGCACCCAGGGCCTGTAGACGGCACCTGGCGCCAGCGCCAGTCTGAGAGCTGTTGGCGTGTTACACACAGAAGCTTCCACGTGTTGGCGTGTCCATCACACACCCGGTGCCAGGTGGACATAGATGGCACACAGCACAGACATGACGGACAGGTAGAAGAGGGCGAAGCCTGCCAGCTGCAGCTGAGGGGAGGGGCTGAGGGGCGGGGCCATGGACAGCAAGGCGGCCACTGTGCCGTACAGGCTGCCTCCATGTCCTTCCAGCACGTCCCTGACTGAACAAAGACGGTCCTGAGAGGGTTCAGGTGGGCGGAGACCACAGGAGATCAAAGGCAGGGGACAAACGAGAGAAATGGACAGAAAAAAACGGATTCACCACAGTTGGGAAGTGAAGGAGAAGAGAGAGAGAAAGGTGTTAGTTGAAGTAAATTAGGTCCACATTAGCCTCAGCATCAGTTTAGGTCACATGACCATGCAAAGACTCCAAACAGCCTAAATAAAGACATCAACAGACGGGAAGAGTCCATCTCCACCCTCCATCAGCCCCCCTCCCCCACGGGCGGCTTACCTGTGGGACTCCCATCCTGCGGCAGGCCTCCAGGAAGTTCTCCACGTTTCTCCGACATTTGGCCATGGTGAGTTTGGGCTGCAGGAGTGAAGAAGAGCCGTCACACTGATGGCCGCGAGATGACCAGCAGCTCAAGGGTACGACACTCACCACGGCGGGGGAGGGCACGTGGATGCTGGGGACCGAGCGCGGTCTCACGTGATTGGCCAGATGGCACAGCACCACGCCATCGGTCAGAGCTGCTCCCAGGTCAGTGGGTAGTGACACCTTCAGCCGCGCTTCTATATTCTGGACCGGATGGACACACACACACACACACACACACACACACACACACGGGTGTATCAGACGTCTCACCTGAACCAACCTAGCCCTTCCCGAAGCAGAGCTTCTGTGGGAGGCTCACCTTTCGAAGCTGCTCCACCAGCTCTGCTTCTTCTCCAGCTAGAGGAGCAGCAGCAGGATGGTCCACCTGGCTCTGAAGAGCAGCATCACCTGGAGGGGGAGGAGTCACCAGTGTCACCTCCTCCAGTCACAGGACCGAGAGCTGAAGATGAAGAACACAAAGACTCACCTTTCCTCTTCTCTTCCTTCTGGTTCAGACGAAACAGGAAGCTCTCTGGTCTCAAACCGGCTGAGCGACAGGAAGTCCCGCCCCCTGAACTGGGGTAAGAAGGTGACTGATTGGCTGGATGAGAAACAGAAAAGTGTCATCAGCGAGCGAATGAGCGAGAGAGCGAGAGAGAGAGAGAGTCCTACCTGTAGGAGACAGAGCAGCCCTGTCTTCACCCTGCAGACACACAACAGCAGACATTCACACCTGAACACAGGAAGCTCCTCAGGAACCTCAACATGCTGCTGGTGGAGCCGTCAGTGATACAAAGGTTGTTGGTGTGACCCCCCCACCCTGCACTACAGGTCCACCTGTACATGGCAAGGTGAACCTACAGTCGCTAGGATTCTAACCTGGGCCCCTTGGAGGCACACAACCAGTACCACTGATGCAGCATCATGTGACTTTCACGTGGAATTGACTCTCTTCTTCTCCTGCGGCACCTTCATGTGTTGGAGCACATGCAGCAGGTGCAGACACACAGCAGGAGCTCAACAATGGCCACCATTCACAACTTCATCTCATTTTCAGGCCATGAAAGCATACAGAGGTTGGACTCAACTTCCTGTTAGAGTTCAGGTGAAGCTGAGCTCAGTTTGTCAAAAACATTCAGGCAGACAGCATGCGGGTGCAGTACCTGCATCAGACAGAAGGTGGGGCTGTCACGAACAAGAGAGCAACAGCGGTCTACAGACTGAAGGACAAGAAGAAGAAAAACAAACAAAGCAAGGAAGAGGACAATAAAGCAGAGGGGAAAGGACAGATCAACTGCTCTGATTAAAGTCTTCTACAGGGAAGCTTTGGTCCAGATATCTGCACTGCTGAGAAAGTCAGGAAGCTTCAAGCTGAAGCTGAGAAGGTTCTTTTCCAGAATCAAGGCTGGAAACAGCAGAGTAATTCCTCTGATTCTAAGGGTCTAAAGGGGGGGCTCTTTCTCCAAGTCAGAAAACACGATGAGCAGTTGACCGTGAATCACCTGAGTGTGTCCAGACACATTCAGACAGGTGGGGAGAGAGAGAGAGAGGGTGGAAAAACAAAGAGCAAACTAAAGAAAAGGAAAATCAAACATTCACGTAAATAAAAGAAGAAGAAGAAGAAGAAGGAGAGGAGAGTTAAAACAGGAAGCAGCTTGGCTTGTTGATCACAGGTGTAAACATCAGTCAGCTGTTGGTGGACGTCTGAATGACGTCCATGATGGGACAGGCAGCAGAGACAGCCTGCTGCCAAACGCTTACCATGAAGAGGGCGGAGTCATCTGTGTGGGTGGAGCGTCTGCAGGGATACACGTTCTGAGCACACAGCACACACAGACAACAGGTGAGGGGCTACCTTGGGAAAAGGGGCGGGGCTAAAAGAAGTCAACCACCCAAATCTACAGCTGATGATGTCAGAACATTAGATCAACGATCAACTGGATCAGGCATGCAGGAAGACAAGCGTCCAACTTCCTGTGTCTCACCTCACTCTCTGTCAGCGCCGGTGGACTCGCGGCAGTTTTCTGTCAAAGAGAGCACAGACCTGGAGTCAGTCTGGCTTACGCAAACTGGACCCAGTGGACTGGGGGACTGGGGGACTGGGGCTACCTTGGCGTCTCTCTGCAGACAGCGACTCTTCTGTCTCTCTTCATCGTACCTCAGGGCAGCGAGCTGAGCCTCCCGCCTCATCTTCTCCAAACCGCCTGAGGAAGAGCACCTCTGAGGACACAGCAGAAGATGAGTGGAGGGTCAGGGGTCACGGGCAGAGAGAGACAGGCAGAAGATGAGTGGAGGGTCAGGGGTCACGGGCAGAGAGAGACAGGCAGGCAGGGTGTTACCTGGTTCTGGGAACTGGGAACCACTCCATCTACCACACTCCTACAGGACAGGTTGGATATAAAACAGCAACGAATCAGCGTTTCTGTGGAGTTCTGTTACTATGGCAACCAGTGCATCTGCTCGTCTGTGTGTACCTGTTGGGGTGTCTCCTGGTGTCTTCTGAACGGTTGCAGCTGGTTTTTCCTGGTGAACCCTGGACACAGACACACATTTACACACTCCAGGCTGCCAACACACACAACACACACACACACACACACACACACACACACACTCCAGCCCAGTGGGCGGAGTGTACCTGTACCTCTCTGGTGATGCGTCTCTCTATGTAGGCCATGAACTGAGAGCTGAGGCTGGAGGTGTCCCCTCCTCCCCTCACACGACTTCTCCCATCCTCCTCTTCCTCCTCCCCCCCCACACAGCTGTCAATGAAGTCTATCTGCTCCAGCTCCACATCTGCTCACACAGACAGACAGGCAGGGGTCAGACAGACAGGCAGGCAGGCAGGCAGACAGGCAGACAGACAGGGGTCAGACAGGCAGGCAGACAGGGGTCAGACAGGCAGGCAGGCAGGGGTCAGACAGGCAGGCAGACAGGCAGGCAGACAGGCAGGCAGACAGGCAGGCAGACAGGCAGGCAGACAGGCAGGCAGACAGGGGTCAGGCAGGCAGGCAGACAGGCAGGCAGACAGGCAGGGGTCAGACAGGCAGGCAGGCAGGCAGACAGGCAGGCAGGGGTCAGACAGGCAGGCAGGCAGACAGGCAGACAGACAGGGGTCAGACAGGCAGACAGGCAGGGGTCAGACAGGCAGGCAGGCAGGCAGACAGGCAGACAGGCAGACAGGCAGGCAGGCAGGCAGGCAGGGGTCAGACAGGCAGGCAGGCAGGCAGACAGGCAGACAGGCAGGGGTCAGACAGGCAGGCAGACAGGCAGACAGGCAGGCAGGCAGGCAGGCAGGGGTCAGACAGGCAGGCAGGCAGGCAGGCAGGCAGGCAGGGGTCAGACAGGCAGGCAGGCAGGCAGACAGGCAGGCAGGCAGACAGGCAGGCAGGCAGACAGGCAGGCAGACAGGCAGGCAGACAGGCAGGCAGGCAGGCAGGCAGGCAGGCAGGCAGGCAGGGGTCAGGCAGGCAGGCAGGGGTCAGACAGGCAGGCAGGGGTCAGACAGGCAGGCAGGCAGGCAGGCAGGCAGGGGTCAGACAGGCAGGCAGGCAGGCAGACAGACAGGCAGGCAGACAGGCAGGCAGGCAGGGGTCAGGCAGGCAGGCAGACAGGCAGGCAGGCAGGCAGACAGGCAGGGGTCAGACAGGCAGGCAGGCAGGCAGGCAGACAGGCAGGCAGACAGGCAGGCAGGCAGACAGGCAGGCAGGCAGGCAGGCAGGCAGACAGACAGGCAGGCATGTGCTGTGATCCAGCATCCATCCCTCTCAGAAGGGTGACTCCTATAAAGGTCAACTGTGATCACATGGACACACTCACGTGTTCCGTTGGCCAGCAGAGCTGCTCCTCCTCTGCTCCTCTGATCACGGCTCATCTCGGCCACTCTCAGCGACAGCTCTGACAGCTCTTCTGAAGGCTGCAAACACACACGCACACACACACTCTCAGTACAGCCACTGCTGCTATGTTGCGTGTGCGTGTGCACGTCTGACCTCGTTTCCAGACCATCTCTTGTCTCCACTGTCAACGCTGTTGAATCCAGAATCCAGGGTTCCATAGAGACGCCCAGGATACAGCTCATCACCACTGAGACAACACACACACACACACACACACACACTGAGGCCTCAGCTCAACAACAGCATGAACGATGAGTTTGTTCTAACCAAGAGCTGAAGTTCAAAGGTCGCCTGTCGTAGTCCGACAGCTCAGGAGTCGTCTTACTGGCTTCCAGGTTCAGGTATTTAAAGATGTGGATCTTCCCTTTAATACAAATCTTCACACACACACACACTTTAAAGTTGAGCTCAGCCACTGGCAAACGCTGCTGCTGCTGTCTCGTGTGTGTCACCTGTGCAGGTGGAGACTGCAGAGGGTTGTTGTCCAGGACGATGCTCTGCAGCTGTGAGAGCTGTCGGTAACACACAGGGATGGAAGTCACTTTGTTACAGGAGAAGTCCAGACGCACCAAAGGCAGGTCTGCCAGCTCTGAGCACACAGAGATACACACATTACACACACACAGCAGCTCTGCTCGCTCACACACACACACAGGAACTCATGGAATTCAACAGAAGTATTGTTGTGATTCGTTTACCTTTTTGTACACTCAGAGGAACACACACTGTTTATTAGAGGGCGGCTTCTTACAGTGCCAACATGACATGGTGTGTGTGTGTGTGTGTGTGTGCGTGTGTGTGTACCAGCAGGCAGTTTGAGCAGGTGATTCCTCCGAACATTCAGGTCTCGCAGAGCTTCCAGCTGACCCACCTGAGGCGGCAGAGACTGGATCTCGTTACAGCTGACATCCTACAGACAAACAACCGTCAATATCTGACAGATCAATAATCACTAATCACTAATGAGGTCGGCTCGTCAGCGGCCCTCACCAGTTCAGTCAGGTGTCTCAGCTGGCCCAGTTCTTCTGGCAGAGAAACCAGTTTGTTGTTGCAGGCAATTAAAACCTTCAGAGGGAGACCGCAGATAACAGCAGGAAGGACAGAGAGCTGGTTCCGACTGGAGAGAGACAGGCAGGCAGACAGACAGGCAGGCAGACAGAGAGACAGGCTGTTTACATCATCACAGGTTCATCACGTGGACGTGAAGCAGATCTAACCGTTAACACCATCCCAAAGGCTGACAGCAGGATGCAGAGGTGTGTGTGTGTGTGTGTGTGTGTGTTACCTCAGGTTCAGGTAGGTGAGGGCCTGCAGGTTGAGCAGACTGTCTGGCAGAGACCTCAGACAGTTCTGATAGAGGTTCAGACTCTCCAGAGACACAAAGAGACAAACCTCCAGAGGAAGCTCCGCCAGACGGTTACGAGAAAGGTCTGAAACACACACGGTTTGTTTCCAGAGTTTAGTTCTCAGTTATCTGAAGCGTGTGTGTGTGTGTGTGTGTGTGTTCACAGAGTGAGGAACTTGTGACTGAGTCTAAACTTAGAAAGCAAACCTTCAACAACAGTCACTGTCACCCCTCAGCCATCTTGTAATGAGACCGCTGTATGAACAATCAACCTCCGTGTGTGTGTGTGTGTGAGAGAGAGAGATCAGCTGCTGTACAACAGGAAATAAGTTACCATGGAGATAAGCACTTCCTGAAGGCCAGGTGCTCATGCCTTCACAGATGTACTGATAAATGCGCTGACAGAGCCACTGACGGGCTGTTGTCAGCCGTCTCTGACACAGACTCTGCTATCAGGATGTTCTGATGGACCACGTCTTCAGGGACAGTAACAGGACGCCTGTGGGTCTGTGACCCAGGGTGGCTGCTCACATCGCTGTGCACCTGTGCACGAGCAGCGTGAGACAGGGTTACATTTCCCAGAGGGACAGGGACACTGAGCAGTAGGGTTCCCCAGCAGTAGGTTCCAAGCCTGGAGACGGTCTTTGTGTGCGCAGCATTTATTCAAAAACCCAGCCTAGGATTGTGGGTCAGAGGAGCCAGAACAAAGGCTCTCCAAGTCCGTATCGGAACAACACTTTCTATCGTGCAGAGCAGCAACCAAGAAGAGACACAGGAGAATGAAGCCCCAGGGTTCCTCCAGGCAGAACCACACACGTATCAATCAAAATAAGGCAAAAACAATCATAAAGTGACACACGTTCATCAAAATCCTGAATATTACAGCGTTAGGAATAACCTTTCATCTACCACTGGTGGATTAAATATGTCAGGTTTTTGGCCATTTTAAAAAATTGTTTAAAATCTTAACAGTATAAAAACACAGTCCTGAAATTAACCTTAAACCAGAGGAGAAATCCAAAACAGGTTATTTTCCTCTTTGAGAGGACCCCCAGCTCCTTGCTGTCTCGGATAAAAGCCTAACCTCACCTTAACCCATAGCCATAACTTAAAGCCGTCTTAAATGTTTAGAAAAACCACAAAAGTGCTCTCAAGCTCCGTGTGTCAGGTTAATCCAACGTTGCTGGGACAGTGTTAGCATGCTAACAGGCTAAACAGACAACAATCCCAACAGGTCCATCAGTTCCAGGTGCTGGCACCCAAAACATGGGGACTTGTCAAACAACGGCTGTCCTGCGGCTTAATGCTTCCATTTGACGTGGGATACACGTTATTTATGACAACCAGAATTCTGATAAAACAGTTTGACATTAGTGTGTACTGCGGACAGCGAACTCACGAGCTGACGTCATTTTGGTTCCTGCTGCTGGGGGCATGATGTTCAAACTCTCACCACTTTACTGTGTCCGCTGGAAAATGTCCTCAGAAGTCTCAAAACGCAGAATTCATTGTGGGTATTTTAGTAGAATCGTTTGTGATAAAACTGATGGCGGAATCACGAGAGGGAAACATTTTATGGGGGTACAACGTTTGCCATCCAACAGTCTGACGCCGTTTCCATCCCGGGCTTTCATAGCCGACAAAGTACGAATTTTAACATTCCACCTCAATAAAATCAATAAAAATGAGCTCCGAGACTGTTTAACCATGGCAACAGAACTCAGCTCGGTTTCGCTTGTCCGGGTTCTCTGCCACTAAACTTACCGGCCCTGGTTGTGTCCGTCAGGTCGTGGTTGGCGGCGCTCCGGGGAAACTCCTTCAGCTTCCTGCCGCTGAGATTCAGGCACCCGGTGGCCGTGGCTTCATCCAGCGCCCGGTCCAGAGAGCGGTTCCAGGGCGCTGGACCCACTGATCCCAGCCCATTATTACTGCCGACTAAAAGACTGCCAGTCCTAGAGCCACTGCTTCCGCCTCCAACCGTGAAGTTAAGTCCGGTGTTGTCCGCAGACCCCAGCAACACCGAGGCCGCCATTACACACTCCGGCTAGTTAGCTAATGCTAATGTTAGCTCTCCCACCCAAACCAGGACGGAGCATGCGCAGAACGGCCCTGCGAGGCCCCCAAACCTTTAGTCATTGATCTATTGTAAACCCTATTATCGATTATAGGTAGTGGTTAATGCTCTGATGGGAAATTTATTTCGGTGTAACTTTACTATTGTCTAGATTCTCTCTGAGGTGCTTAAAAGTGCATTATATCCTCATTTTCTCTGTTTTAAGTAAATCAACTAATTATGTGTTAAAATGCAATTGAAATTTCATATATTGGATATGATAAACCTGGTTTATATTTGTAGTTAAGCAGATAAGTATGACTATAACTTCGTGATAAACAATGGAAATTTTTTTCCAAAATTTAAACGTGACAAGAAATACTCCCACCCAAATTAAAGGACATAGTTGAGAAAATATGTTTTTTTTCGTTACAGATTGCTTTGACAAATATGTAATGTCTCAAAAGTAAGGACAAGTCAAAGCAAAACGTACAAAAGTGAGAGAAAAGTTTTATTTTCGTATCTTGACGACTAACAACACAGTTAAGCGATTTCTCTACTTTAAATTATTTGCGTCTTTAACCGTCGTGCTGATTGACAAGTACTAAATCTCCCAGAAGGCATTGCGCTGTCGCATTTTGGCGCATGCGCACCACATCAGAGCAGGCCGGGTATCATGGCGACGTACGTGGAGATTCTGAAGAACGAGTTTCCAGAGATCGATTCAGAGGTGTTCGACTACATCACAGGTGAGAGTCTGCGTACAGAGCTAACGCCTGAGCAGAACTCAGCCGCTGTCCGGCGACACTACACACCGGGGTCTAATCAGCGTGTCATCCCCGGAGTTCGTTTATAGCTTCGGAGCTAATGGGCTAATTCTCCGGCTGCGTGTGGACGAACACAGGTTCGGACGACATGCTTCTCTGAGCAGAGTCTGGCCCAAAGCTCGATCACACTGGTGATTATCTATAATGTTAGCAGTCCAAGCCAAGAACAAAGGTCGAACAGAGCCGCAAGTGTCCAGGGATGTGTTTTGGAAGTAGCCGGAATGCAACAGGAAGTTTGGGGGAAAAAGGTCAGAATCAGTGATTCATGCTAAGCTAATCTGATGGACGTTAACTTCAGTATCACTGTCAGGTCCATGACCAGAGTGTTGCTTCAAACACTCGTGGTTCAACCAACCATTGAGTTTAGTTTTAATAATCAAAGGTGGGAGAGCTCTAAATGTGCTGGTAGAAAAATGGACCCCAGTCCTTCTCTGCAGAGAAGTTCTGACAGGGTTCTGCAGGAGGAAACCCGCCACCTGCTGATTTTCTTGGCGTCATCTTCGATCTAAAGATCTAACGATGATGGTGGTTTGCCACGTAGTAGCTCCTGAATGAAGCAGCTGCAATCACGCAGGCAGGAATATTAAGGTCACACTGATGGAACCTTCCTCTGGAGCTGCACCGGTGCTGGGCTTGACTCCGTGGCAGGTCCAGTCCAGATTCTACACTGTCCCAGTGTTTCCTCTGAATCCTGGTCTGATGATGTTGGTCTGACCCTGCAGGTGTGTGTGTGTGTTCCAGGGGTTTTGGACAGCGGTGGAGCAGAATTTGAGGATGATGAGGAGGTTTATGATGCCATTGGAGGAGTTCTGCAGGAGGTGTCTGCTGACGGTAAAAACGAAGAGGACATCAGGAACATCTGCCTGCAGATGTTCAACACTCTCAAACTGTGAGTGGATCATTTTTCACTCAGTCAGGTTTAGTCTGAGATCAGCTGATTGCTGAGAACGTTGGTCACAGCAGAACCTTGAGCGGTATCTATTCTTCTAAAAGACCACCATCTGGAATAAGGTGTTTTTGTGTGTCTGAGCAGGAATAATCAGCGTGCAGCTCAAAGACAGGTCCTGCTGGACGCTCCGGTGCAGCTGTCTCAGATCTCCGCTGACGTCGGTAACAAAAGTCCGACCTTGCTTTTAAAATGAGATGAGATGAAACCCACACTCAACTTTTACCGACTGTTTCAGTTACAGCAGCAAAGGACGTGGAAGGCATCTGGATGATAAAACGAGCTCAGAACACGGTGAGATGAAAACACCTTCATGTGACGGAATCTTTGGATTAAGAAGATCTTTTATCCGTCACTTCCTGTCTGTGTGTCCTCAGACGGTGGATGCAAAGAAGCTGGAAAAGGCCGAAGCGAAACTGAAAGCCAAACACGAACGCAGGAACGAGAAGGATTCTCAGAAGACCTCGAGCCAGCTGTGAGTACACACCTGTGCAGCCACACACTCACACACTCGCCTGTACTCACGCGGTTGGCTCGTCTCAGTGTCCTGGAGGAGGCGTCGGCCAGTCAGGCCAGCAGTAAGAAGGAAAGCCGAGTGGACCAATCAGGGAAGAGTCGCAGCTACGACATCCGCATAGAGAACTTCGATGTTTCCTTTGGAGAGAGGTGAGTGCAGGTCACCTGCTTAGAGAGGAGCAGGAAGTCCCGCACACCAGCCTTTCCTTTCAAAGTTGCACGAGTTTGGAGGAAAATGTTTGACGACGTTCCCACCTTCAGGTGTTTGCTGCAGGGGGCGGAGCTATCTCTGGCGTTTGGCCGACGGTACGGTCTCATTGGTCGGAATGGTTTAGGGAAGACGACGCTGTTAAAGATGTTGGCCAGTCGTAACCTGCGCGTTCCAGCTCACATCTCTATCCTCCACGTGGAACAGGAAGTGGCTGGGGACGAGACCACAGCGCTGCAGAGCGTCCTGGAGAGCGACACGCTCCGAGAGGCGCTGCTGAGGGAAGAAAAGAGTCTGAATGCTCGGATAGCTAACGGAACGTAAGAAACGAGCCCAGCGCTGATGAGGGCGGAGAGGAGAAGCAGCCAGAGGCCTTTCCAGGCCAACAGTGGAGGCTAGCGTGTGCACACAGCTCACTTCCTCTGTCTTTCTGTCTCAGTGCTGAGGGGACGGACAGTGTGAGACTGTCGGAGATCTACAGCAAGCTGGACGAGATCGAGGCCGACAAGGCTCCAGCACGGTATCTATGGCAACCAGGCACTGCAGCCACACTGCTGTCCTCAGGCCGTGTCTTTGTCTTCTGATGACCTCTGTCTCCTCCTATCAGAGCCTCTGTCATCCTCGCCGGGCTTGGATTCTCCCCCAAAATGCAACAGCAGGCCACAAAGTGAGTTCTCACACACACACACACACACACACACACACACACACACACAAGCAGATGAGGTGTTATTTTATGAAGGAACCAGTGTTTGTGATGGATTATGCTCAAGCGTGCGCCTGTGTCTGACCAGGGAGTTTTCGGGAGGATGGAGGATGAGGTTGGCCTTGGCCAGAGCTCTGTTTGCTCGGTGAGTTTCTCCGTCTGCTCTGAACAAAGATGGCTGCCGCGTCAACGCCTAACTGCTGTATCCTGATGCCACTGCTGCCGTGTTCTGTGACCTCACTGATTTGCTGCCCATCTTTTTTCAGGCCTGATTTGCTGCTGCTGGATGGTGAGTCACGTCCTCCCTCCCCTGTGCAGTGTTTCAGAAGTACTGGAGTAAGCTAAGGAAGTGCGAGTACAGCAGCAGAGATGAAGAGTACTAGTGTCACAATCTGTTTCAGAGCCCACCAACATGTTGGACGTCAGAGCCATCCTGTGGTTGGAAAACTACCTGCAGGTCTGAGCTACCTTCATGTTAGCATTAATGCTAACAGCTTAGCCTGGCGCTAACGCTCGTCCTCTCCCCACAGACATGGCAGTCCACCATCTTAGTTGTCTCCCACGACAGAAACTTCCTGAATGCGGTGGTGACAGATATCGTCCACCTGCACTCCCAGAGGCTGGACAGTTACCGCGGAGACTACGAAAACTTTATCAAAACTAAAGAAGACAGACTGAAGAACCAGCACAGGGAGTACGAGGCCCAGCTGCAGTACAGACAGCACATACAGGTAGCGCTGCAGGACAGCCCCCCCCTTCACGGACACCGCAGGAGACGCCTGACTGTCCCACCTTTGTCTTTCAGGTCTTCATTGACAGATTCCGCTACAACGCTAACAGAGCCGCTCAGGTCCAGAGCAAACTGAAGCTCCTGGAGAAGCTGTGAGTACCCAGACAGCAGCGCTGGCGTGCTTCCACACGGACCTGACCGTGCCTCTGCTTTGTCTCCTGCAGACCTGAACTGAAGCCCATCGAGAAAGAAACGGAGGTGACTTTACGGTAGGAGGACGGCTGGATGGAGGACGAGCGCTCGCTGCTGCTGTGACCGTCTGACTGACTGACTGTCTGACTGACTGCTTCACAGGTTTCCAGACAACTTTGAGAAGTTGTCTCCTCCCATCCTGCAGCTAGACGAAGTGGACTTTTCTTACTGTCGGGACCAGCGGCTTTTCTCTGGACTCAACCTGTCGGCCGACCTCGAGTCTCGGATCTGCATCGTACGTGTCATCAGTGAGACGGCCCAATCAGGGCCTCTCCCTCCAGACACAGCCACACACTGATTCTCTGCTGTCGTTTGCTGTCAGGTTGGTGAGAACGGTGCTGGGAAATCCACCATCCTCAAACTTCTGATGGGAGACTTGACTCCAGCGGGTGGGATCCGACAGGCTCACAGGTGCACGGCCACTTCCTGTCTTCATGCTTGACCACAGAGCCACTTCCTGTCTTCATGCTTGACCACAGAGCCACTTCCTGTCTTCATGCTTGACCACAGAGCCACTTCCTGTCCTCATGTTTGTTCAGACTGAAACGTTTACCTGGTGATTTGTCTCCAGGAACCTGAAGATCGGTTACTTCAGCCAGCATCACGTGGACCAGCTGGACCTGAACGTCAACAGCGTGGAACTTCTCCTGAACAAGTTTCCTGGTGAGTTCCTCTGGGGGGTGTGCAGGAGCCGGTCCTTTGGACCACCTGAGGCCAGACCTTCTCCTCGCTCCTCTGAGACTTTGAGCCAGAATCCTGAATGTCTCCAGGACGGACGGAGGAGGAGTACCGGCACCAGCTGGGACGCTACGGTATCAGCGGAGAGCTGGCCACCAGGCCCGTGGCCAGCCTGTCGGGAGGCCAGAAAAGCCGGGTGGCCTTTGCGCAGATGACCATGCCATGGTAGGGACGGCCCAGGCGTGAGCCGGCGGCACTGAGCGTGCTGATGATGATGTCATGTGTGTATCCTCCAGTCCAAACTTCTACATCCTGGACGAGCCCACCAACCACCTGGACATGGAGACCATCGAAGCTCTGGCTAAAGCTCTCACCAAGTTCAAAGTGAGGAGCCTCCTCGTCCCCCGTCTGCAGCCACGCCTTGGCTCGCCGCTCACCTGTATGTCCTGTTTCAGGGCGGGGTCGTCCTGGTGTCACATGACGAGCGTCTGATCCGACTGGTGTGCAGGGAGCTGTGGGTGTGTGAGAGTGGGAAGGTGCGACGCATCGACGGCGGCTTTGACGAGTACAGAGACATCCTGGAGGAGCAGTTCAGGAAGGAGGGCTACCTGTGAGAGCCTGGCACCTGTGGACTGGCCACGCCCCTCCAGACCAGCCTGCCGCAGCCAGGTGACCACGTGATCAGGCTGCAGCGCCGCTCGGGCCCTGAGCCGGCGCTCCTGCTCAGCCGATCAGGCCAACCGGGGTTATTTAAAAGCTTTTCTGTCGTCACTTTAAATCTGGTGGATTTTGTATCATCACAGAGGTTTGATCAGTTTTAAAGGAATCAGCCATGACCGAGATCGCTCTCCAATAAAACCTGTCGTCATCTGACTGGACTCTGATTTCACATCCTCCACCCGAGACCGCCCCAGGCGAGCTGGCTGCCACGCCCGCCCCGAGACCGCCAACTCAGTATCTTTAAAACGAGTAACAGATTTTAAAACTGGGCCCATGACAAAAAACACGTGCGCATGTCGGAAACAAGATGTGCACGAGTGAGTTTTATTCTGTTGGAGATTTCTATCGCGCCAACCGTTAGCGTTAGCATTAGCGCCAAAGAGCCGTTGGCTCCAACCCAGAAAGCTGCTTTTCTAATGTCATCGTCCTATTTTAAATAAAGCTTTTTTAAATCAAGTGATTATTTGCTGCCCCAGCATCACGTCTGCTGTACTCATCTGAGGGGCGGGGCCATACGGGCCTCCATGACGGCGGTCTCTACAGTTCCCTCATGGCAGCTGCCGCATGCGCCTGCTTCTCCAGGTGAGGATACGCTTCCACGTAGAACCTCTCCAGTTTGGACAACGTGTCCTTCCAAAGTTCAGGGTCAAAGGTCACGGGGACAAAGACCGTTTCCTCCAGGGTGAAGACGACAAAGTCAGCACGCTGCAGACCTGTGACCGCCAGCTGGCACTGGACCTGCGTGAAGTAGCTGTGAGACGTCTTTAATCTGTAAGACAGCGGCTGGGACAGGAGGACGGGGTCAGAGGTCACCTGGGCCAACAACATCTGAGCCACTAATCAGCTGGGGTCAGAAGAGTTCTCACCCCAGCTGGCTGCCGCGGCTCCGCCTCCAGGCAGAAGTTCCGGTCCTCCTTGCAGGCGTCTTCCACCCGTTTGAACCTGTGTTTGAAGGGACACTTGACCTCCAGCAGCCAGCGGTCAGGACCGTCCGTCACAAGGCCGTCAGGAGAGGCAGCCAACCAGGGTCGCTGGGCGTGGATGAACAGCCCACAGGCCTCCACCGCGACCTGGTGACCCAGCAGGTGGCTCTTCAGCTTCTGCACGGAGACGAGGTCACTGCTGACGTCTGCTCAGGTCAACGTCTGCTCAGCAGCCTCACCTGGTAACGGAGGAGTGCCCTCGTCTCCATGGAGATCCCCCAGCGCATGGATCGGCTCTGGTATCTCGGAGCCTCACCTGTGCAGGTGTGGTGAAGAACCAGCACCGAGGTTAACGGCTGATGTGAACACTCACCAGTGAAACACCAGGACGGTGCGAAGGTGATTAACGTCTTCATCACAGGTCAACACCCTTTTCCAGCTAGACGGGCTCTTCCTCATCCAGCCAGCAGAGGGCGCCGATGCCTGGCCCAGCTGCTGCTGCTGCTATCTAGCTTTGGCCTCACTAACAATCACCCAGCTCGCCTGGGCCCAGATGTGAAGGGGGCGTGGCCTACCTTTGATAGCAGCCAGGTAGGAGGCGGGCAGAGTTCCACTCTTGCCGTTAGCGAAGCGACAGCGAGCTATAGACGGAGCCAGAGACGCTGTGATTCGCTTTCTCCTCCAGGCAAACCACTCCTCATTGGTCCGCTGGCCACGGGTCCGAACCTCCACCTCCCTCACCAAGCCTTCATCCAGCTGCTCCCCCAGAACCACAGGAAGCGGCTCTAGTCTGGGAGGCCTTCTCTGAGGGGCTGGGCTCGGTGCCCGGCCCAGAGCTGGAGCTGCAGCAGCCTTCTCCACCAGAGGACCTGGACCAGCAGCCTGCTTCTGATGAACCTTCTTCTGCCCAGGCTCAGTCTGAGGAGGAGTACACCTGGACCCGGCTTCACCGGCCAGCCCGTCTCCTGTCTTGGTTTTGATGCTTGGGTGATACCGGACCTGAGGGACGACCACTGTCCCAGTCACACCTGCAGATGTCTGCTTCTTCATCACAGGTTTTATCTTCTGGTCCTGAAACAAAGGTGTTTCACAACATGCAACCTAAAACACCTCAGGACATATGGATTAGAAACCAGCTGTATTCGGAATGTTAGCACAACCCTGGACTTTTACTCTGAAAACCCATGACGACCGGATGTTGGTGTATTACATTTCTGGACTGAACGGGTGAGCCTGCTGTCGTGCGTTTGGCAAATAATCTCCAACAAACGAATGTGACACAGAATTTTGACCAGATCAATGAAATCGATAAAATAATACCGATACTTTGCTCTTCAGAAGAGTCGAACCGAGCGAGTCCTCCCAGCCGAACCGAACCCTGACAGAGTCAGTGGACATCAACGAAGGGAATGTGCTTTTACCTCAGTAATCTGCAGATGAAGATTAGATTAAAGCAGCAACAAGTGACGCTTCACAGATTAGCACTGTAGTCTGATTCACGCATGTTAAGTGTATATTTTGCCAACGTTCTGGTGTCAGTAACAAGTTGGTTTAAATAGCGTATTTTTTTGTAAAGTGTCGAGTTTTACCAGAAGGTCTGGCAGCGGAAACAGAATCTTGTGGAATTCTGGACGGATTGGGTTCTTGTTTCTTCTTTGGGATCTTTCTGGCGGTTGGAGGACGCGCTTCGGTGAACTCTAGCGCCACCTGCTGGGCTGGAGTGTGATGCGTTAGCGGACAGAAGAGGAGAAGCGTGCCAGTTTATGCTCATGCGCTAATCACGTGGCGCACTGTGGCTGACGTCTGTCGCTGCAGTCTAACCCTGACCCTGACCCTGACATGAAATTGTTGTCGAAGACCCACAAGCCCGCGTAGTTGGAGCATTTCTGTTCAAGTCATTTCCAGGTTTTCTTACCTGGATAGTTTGTAATATGAACAGACGCTAAAAGAGGTTAAACTAGGTTTAAGATATTCCATATTTCCAGGACTCATCAAGCCACAGATGGGACATCATCGCCGTGGGAACAGCTTGTGTCTCCTGCAGGATGTCGGTCTCCCCGGTGCGCCCTGGACTGTTCCTCAGTGGTCTAGACTCTGCTCTGAGTGGCAGCATTCTGTCCAGCAGGAACATCACACTGGTCATCAATGCCAGTGGTTGGGAGGGCGTGGCCTACCCTCACCTGGATGGCCTGCAGGTCTTTCATGGACCTTGTGTGTCCACAGGTCCGAAGGTCTCAGCCTCCGTGAAGCATATGAGGTGGTTCTGGAGAGTCGGCAGTTCGTTGGGCCCAACGCAGGCTTCTGGCTCCAGCTCATCAACTATGAGAAGAACCTTTCCAACAGGACAGCTGGGCTGGTGAGAACGCTGGCGGGCAGCCTGCCTCAACGTCAGGCTGAGCCGGACACAGCCACAGACTGTGGATGGAATCCAGCGTTTGGGTCTCCAGCGACATTCAGGCAAAACTCTAAATCAGGGCTTTTCTGACCAAGGACCACTTAAACCCTCACGGCCGACCTGACTCTAAACAGCCCCCAAAACAAGTTGCTAGGTAACCATCAGGTGCTGGTGTGACAGATGCATCAGGAAACATACAATAAAGTCAATTCTTTCAATCTTGGGAGTTCAAGAAACACTGATTTTACACAATTTTAAATACTGAAATGTAATTTTTAAAACGTGATTTGTAACGTGTCACCTCGCGACCACTAGGGGTCGCCCGCGGACGACCACTCTTTGAGAAACACCGCTCTAAATCCATGAAGAGGAAGAATCCCTCGGGTTCGAAAGCAGAAACCCCTTCAATGTTCTGAATTTATCTTGGCTTCATTTAAAAGATACAAAAATCCAGAGCTGTGATATTACAGCAGAACAGGAACCACAACAGGAAGTACAAGTGTACCAAAAACGTACTGGAATCATCATCAGCGCTCGACTCCAAAACAAAAACAAATGACCCGGCACTGACGGCCGGACGGGTTCTGTCCTGGTCCAGGTCCAGGTCCAGGTCCAGGTCTCAGTACTGGAAGCTCCTCTTGGTCTGGATGTCATCCAGGATCTGCTGCAGCTCCTCGTCCTCAAAGCGACCCTCCAAACTGAGCACACATGCTAGTGTTAGCTGTCTGACACCATCAGTTCAAGAACAGGACAAAAATAAAGATTTGACATCAAAAATTGGGGGAGGAAAAAAGCTGTAAAAGATCAGCTGTCTTGGAGAACGTGCTTCCATTCTCCAGAAGCACGCTGAGGCTGAGCTACGACGGGTCCTGGATCTGGAGTAAAGAACACTGACCTGGGGATCAGGGCCTTGGCCTCTTCAGCTGCTTCAGGACACAGATTTGCTAAACTGGCCAACTCAAACTTGTGGAGCTTTTTCTGCAGGAGGAGACTGAAGAAAGAAGGAAGTGGCCATCAGAACCACACAGCAGAGGCTGTGGGAACCTGTGCAGACCTGGACTCTGACCTGCGCACGGCAGTGATGGTCTCTCGGTTCTTGAAGCGGCTAAAGCGTGCCGTGTAGTTCAGGGTCTTCATGAAGACTTCCGAGAGTTCCTGCTCATCCTCAGCACTCTCGTTCTGCTGCTTCCGGTGCTCCAGCAACATGTGGACCTCAGAGTTGAGCAGAGTTTCTGCGTTCTCAAACTCTGCAGCACAACAAGAACCACAACAGTAACAGTAAACATGAGTTTAGCTTAGAAAACGCCAACGTACAAATTCAGCAACCAGTCAAATGATTTCAAAATAACTATGTCATTACCGCTGTAACCATGGATACTGTCCCCTTACATGTGACCAACAGTCTTTACAAGTCCACATTAGTGCCAGAGGACAGACGTGCAGGACTGTACAGACCTTTAGGGAAAAGCAGCTGAGAGGCATCTTCTTCAACATCCCCGACAGGAACCGTCCCGCCTGCAGCCGCCATGACCGACAACAACGGCGGCTAACAGCAGCTAACAGCGGCTAACAGCGGCTAGGCCGAGCATCAACCGCGGGCAACACAAGCCGCCGTCGGTCCGCAGACGCAAACAAACTCCGAACACACCGACCAAGTGTAAGATTTCTGCGTTCGGGAGACGGTGCGAAGTCAGAAAACACAGACTAACGTTTGGGTCCACACAAACACGTCGGTAACCTGCCTACGCATGCGCAAACCCGACACGTCGCAGCTCGCGCGTCAGCGGCGTCAGATAGTTATAACTATATAACAACATTTTGAAAAAAAATTCCTGTTTTATACGTTTGTACTTGAATGCTGTATCAAAAAAGGCAATAAGACTAAAAAACTTATTTAACAAAAAAAAAAAACGTTCGGATTAAATCCTCCGCTGAGTGAAGGAGGAAAAGACTTGCGTTGGCCGGGAATCGAACCCGGGTCAACTGCTTGGAAGGCAGCTATGCTAACCACTATACCACCAACGCTACGTGAAGGAATATTCACCTACAATTTTAAAGAGTTACAACTATTGTTCAATCGGCCTGAAAAACATGATATATTAATACTGTTGTTTAATGGATGAAAAAGGTTCTGACTCGCATTTACAAGCAGAACGTTTTATCTACCAAACTGATTTTACAGAAACTGACAGCAGATGGCGCCATTGCAGCACTACTACAGTCAGAAGATGGCAGCAGGGCGAAGAGAATAGAATGCCTTTTATTGTCATTATTCACCTTTTTACATGTACAAGATGAAAAGCAACTCCTTCAGTGCAAACATGTGCAAATATGTGTGTATGTGTGTAAGTATAAACAATATATACAACAGAACAGAATAAAATTAAATAGGTTTAGTGCAGATATGTTGAAATATATACACAGTTCAAGGAAACATGGGTTATTGCACATGGATGGATATTGCATGTGAGTGGACAGAAGGAAGTCTGGGGGGTCGGGGTGGGGGATTCTGTGGGGGTTCAGTGCATGTGAGAGTTCAGTACGGTTATGGCTTTTGGGAAAAAAACCGTCTGAGTCTGTTGGTCTTTGCTCTGATGTGCCTGTAGGCCTTCCTGAGGGCATCAGGTCAAACGGATCAAAGCCAGGGTGGGAGCTGTCCTTGGAGATGCTTTTTGCTCTGCTGAGGCAGCGGGAGGTGTAAATGTCCATCAGGGAGGGAGGGGGCAGCCGATGGTCTTCTGCGCCACCTTCACCACCCTCTGGACCCCTCAGCACCAGAAACTGAGGCCTGCCCACACCTGATCGGTACACCTGGCTGCTCCCGAGTCCCCCACCAGTCACAGCAGCAGCGCTAAATGGGGGATGGGACCTTAGTCAGACCTGGTACTGGACCAGCAGTCTGATAATGCAAGATAGCGAAGGCCTTCAGTTCATGGATCGTTCCATAATCAGCACACGTGATCAGGTCGTGGACCCTGTGCAAACGTGCTGTGCCTGTTTTTAGCCACCCTGCCTCTGCAGACACCAGCTAGCAGCTAGCAGGGCAGTGATGCATGGCTCTCAGGCAGAGGCCTCCAGGTTTTGGAGCGTTTCCTGGATATTTGGGTCGGTGTCGCTGCCGTTTGTGTAATAAAACATTTCTACGGCCAGGGTTAGGTTAACAGAAGTTTTTATTAGTCAGCTTTTAGTCACACAGGTCCAACGTCTGTAATCTACGTAATCCGGCATCACAGGAGGCTGCTGGGCTGCAGCGAGCGTGGTGGTTCCAACAGACAGGAAACAGCAGAGAAGAGGAGGCGTGGCAGGCTGGGAGACGCAGGTTCTTCCTGTGGAGGCTCCAACGCAGACGTAAAGGTCTAGAAAGCTGACACAACCTAAAATGGTGGTAGAAAGGCTTCATTTCTTTCCTCAGGCTTTGTTCAGGAGGAGCGTGTGTTTAGGCTCCACCAGCAGCTGCTGCTTCCATCACGTCTGGTCCATAACGAGCCCCGCTGGAGCAGCCGCTCCTCCCGCGTCTGTCTGTGGACGCTCGGACGCTCTGGAGGGTTAGGGCTCAATTAGTCCAGACCACTGGAGGCCTGTGTGTGTGTGTGTGTGTGTGTGTGTGTCCTGCTGACAGACCCGTTCTAACAGTAACTAACGTCTGTCTCACTGGAAGCAGGCGACAAACGCCTGAACTCACGTTCATTGTTGAGCAGAAGTGTTGACCTTTTCCTGCTCAGATGTTCTTCTCAGTTTCCCTCAGAATGATCACATTTATTGTTTCGTTCTGATGTTTGTTTTAACCCGACATGAAAGAATCCTTCACTAATCACCAGGAATCATCAGGTAAGCCAGTCAAAGTAGTTGGTAACCCTGGCTGGACTGCAGCTGAGATGTTCAGTGGATGAAGCATCAAAGCAGCACATCAAAGAGGAGAAGTCATTTACCGAACAGGCCGGTGAGCTTCTCTGGACTCAGGACGGCTTTGCACCGGCTCCGGATGGCCGACATCTGCAGCCCAAACATGACAGGAGTCAAGAGCGGCTGCAGCAGGTAGAAGCACAAGGACAGAGCGTTGCTCAGCGTGCGGGGCGGCCCGGCCAGGCTGAGGCGCGTCTGCACGATTTCCAGCAAACAGTTGAGGGAGAAGTTGAGCAGAGAGGCCAGGTGAGGAGAGCAGGTGCTGACGGCTCTCTGCCTCGCCTGCCTGGAGCCTGAGAAGCACACCTGCAGGATCCTCAGGTAGGAGAACAGGATGGGAACCAGAGGAACCAGCACACTCACAACGGTATTCAGCAGCCCGTAGATGTTGTTGAAGCTGCTGTTGGAACAGCTCAGTCTGACTAGCAGGTAGTTGTGGCAGTAGAGACTGTTGATGGCGACGCCGCAGCGCTGCAGCTGCACGCTCAGAGCCAGAGTGCTCAGACATTTGAGGAAAGAGTAGAGCCAGAGGAGAAGAACCACCAGGACCGTCCTCCTGGGGCTCACCAGCCGCTGGTACTGCAGCGGCTGGCAGATGGCCACGAAGCGGTCGTACGACATGACGGCTAAAGTACAAAACTCCACATTCACGTAGGTGTAAACGCAGAAGATCTGCAGGAAGCAGAAGGGGGCGGAGACGGCGTGAAGGTCTGAGAGGATCTGCAGCAGCAGGAAGGGGACCAGCGCGGTGCTGCCGTACAGCTCATTCACAAACAGGCAGCACAGCAGCAGGTACATGGGCTGGTGGAGGCTCCTGCTCAGGCAGATCACAGCCGTCAGCAGCAGGTTGGCTAGCGTGATCAGCACATACAACATCAGAAGCAGCACGAAACACAAGTATTTCCATTTGCCAAGAACTAAATACGCTTCAAGAACAATCGGCAGACTCGACAACGTTGAATTCACCATCGTTGTGTCAGTGAAGCAGCTGATGTTAAAAGGGAGGCGTGGCTTTGGTCAGCTTCCTGCCAGGCGTTCGTCTGGAGAGAGCCGACGGCGCTAACACTAACAACGCTGCTGATGCTAGGGCTGAGCCGGAGCTGCTTATATCTCCACCAGGCGAAGCGGCAGCCTGCTCTTCATCAGCTGATCACACCGATGACATCACCTTGGGATGAAGACCAGCTGGGACGCTTTGACCTTTGACCGGAAGTTCAACTTCAAGGTGAACATCTGACATCTGGACACAGTCTCAGTTTGGACCTGAGTCACTTTGAAAAGGTTCCCAGACGAGCCAGACCCTAGTCTTGGGGAAAAGGAGAAATATAATGTACAAGACTTCAAAAATAGAAAAAATAGAACATAAATAAAGATATGGCCAGAACCTCTCTAGTTCCAGTCCAGCGCTGTACCTGAGTAGTGCACCACTTCCTGTTGGAGGGTTTAGTGCACATAGAGTTTGCAAAGATTATCAAAGATATGAGATATTCTGGAGTTCAGGACGGACGGACAGACGGACCTTTGCTGTTAGTGAGACCTCTGGACCTCTGGACCTCTGGTCCTCTGGACCTCTGGACCTCTGGACCTCTGGTCCTCTGGTCCTGTGAAGGAGACTCTGGTGTTTCTGACCCAAAACAGCTGTTTTTGGTTCTGCTTGTGTTTTCCAGCCAGGACACAGACTGATAAAACGTCCCTCGCTCTGGTTGAGGTCTAATGTTCTGACACATTCCCGTCTGTCCATATGGGATGGCAGTTTTTTTTAGCAAATTGCCTTTGCTAATGTTAAATATCATCAAATCGCATCGTCAGACGTCTGTGGGGGTCACGAGGTCACACCAGTGCTCCATCAGCTGGGTGCTGGAGGTCTTCAGGTCTGGGGCGGCTCCGGAGAAGCTGAGGCAGATGTTGGCTCTTCAGCTTCTGCTCTGATGGTTCCCAGATCAGGTTCCTGACAGCCTTGGACTCCAGAAGCTCCTCCAGGGTCACCAGAAGGTCACAGACGCCATCTTGGCCTCTGCTTTATGAGCTGTGGGACTGGGAGGCCCTTCAGAGCAAATAAGAAGAAGTTCAGGCAAAACATTGTTTCTGCCCAGAGGGGAGAGCCCCTGCAGACCAGTTCCACCAGTTCGGCCAGTGCAAATTGGTCTCCCGGGTCCTTGGTCCTGCAGGGCCAGTTAGAGGAACCTGCCAGCGTGGAGACGCTTCAGGGAAAAACATGCTAACGAGCTGAAGGTGTTGACGTTCTTCAGACCAGCACGCATCTGCAGAAACGTGCCAAAAGTGAAGACGTGAAAAGTTGTTTGATGTTCAGAAGGTAAACATCATCAAAGAGATCTCTGTTCCTCTGGACAGCGTCCCTGAGAACCTGGAGCCTCTCAGCTCCTGATCTGCCTCTTCTAAACGAGCCCAAGAGAGAGACTGTCCAAACGGAGAAGAGGAACAAAGACACTTTCACCATGGGTGGTCCAGACTCAGGTCCAGACCAGATCTGTAGGACATCAGCTAGCTGGATCTTAAACAGCACCTGGACCCGTTGGTTCTCTCTGTGGGTCCATCCAGGACTGGACCAGCGTGGAGGCTTCAGTAGCTTCAGCTTGAGTCCACAGTGAACATCTACAATGAGGTCACCCGGAGGTCATCCTGGGGTCAGCTAGGGGTCACCCTGAGGTCATCTGAGGTCATCCTGAGGTCACCCTGCTCAGGAGCAGGTTCATTCCAATAAGCCGACTTCCTGCTGCTCTCTACGCCTGCAGCCTGCCGGGAGAGGAAGCTCCGCCCCGATCAGACGTCCGATCCGAACTTCTGTGAGCGTCCAGATCCGGTTGCACCCTCGGTGGTTTATTAACAGCCTTCTCAGCCTCACACGCTCGTGTTGCTCAACGGCTCTGAGTCGGACCAAATTCTTTGTGTTGGGATTCGTTTTTTTATCTTCTTAACCATCTTTTTTTTAATCTAGTATGGGCGAGCATGTCTCCATGGTAACCGTCGGGCTGTCATAAACGTTCCTCTGCTCTCTGACGACTTTAAACCCGTTTGTCGTGTCAGAAGTCCAGCCAGCCCAGACGTCTGGTGGAGGGTTCCAGAACTACAGGGATCAGTTCATCAACAAATAGATGAGATCTGGAAGCAGCAGCAGCAGTTCCAGAGAAACCAGTGGCTCCAGTTGTGTCTGTGCTTAACGGTGGCATTTAGAGAACCAACACTAGGTGGCGCTGGATGAGCTCAGCCTGTTTCTGTTGCTCTAATGGAGATCAAAGATAAACATGTTCGGAAAGCTAACTGTGGAGACAGGCGTGAATAGCAGACATTTCAGGCTTTCAGACAGAACAACTGAACCCTGACAGTAGGGGGAGCTAAAGGTTGGGCTGCTTCTCTGGTTAGGGGATTCCTCTAATTATTAAACATCATTATCACAGCTTCAGTGAAGTCACTGAAGCTGTTTAATGAGGACCGGCTGAACACCAGCACCACAGCTGGGATCGAAACCAGATCTGACTTGATTGAACCATGTTTTTGTGTTTAATCTGAACTTTCTGCCAAGTGTGTTTGGGGCCTGTTGGGTGTCACCTGTGGCCTGTTGGGTGCCACCTTTGGCTGTTGGGTGTCACCTGTGGCCTGTTGGGCTGCACCTGTGGCCTGTAGGGTGTCACCTTTGGCTGTTGGGTGTCACCTGTGGCGTGTTGGGTGTCACCTGTGGCCTGTTGGGTGTTACCTGTGGCCTGTTGGGTTGCACCTGTGGCTTGTTGGGTGTCCCCTGTGGCCTGTTGGGTGTCACCTATGGCTGTTGGGTTGCACCTGTGGCCTGTTGGGTTGCACCTGTGGCTTGTTGGGTGTCACCTGTGGCCTGTTGGGTGTCACCTGTGGCTGTTGGGTTGCACCTGTGGCTTGTTGGGTGTCACCTGTGGCATGTTGGGCTGCACCTGTGGCCTGTAGGGTGTCACCTGTGGCCTGTTGGGTGTCACCTGTGGCCTGTTGGGTGTCACCTGTGGCATGTTGGGTGTCACCTGTGGCCTGTAGGGTGTCACCTTTGGCTGTTGGGTGTCACCTGTGGCCTGTTGGGTGTCACCTTTGGCTGTTGGGTTGCACCTGTGGCATGTTGGGTTGCACCTGTGGCTGTTGGGTGTCACCTGTGGCCTGTTGGGTGTCACCTTTGGCATGTTGGGCTGCACCTGTGGCCTGTAGGGTGTCACCTGTGGCCTGTTGGGTGTCACCTGTGGCATGTTGGGCTGCACCTGTGGCCTGTAGGGTGTCACCTGTGGCATGTTGGGCTGCACCTGTGGCCTGTTGGGTGTCACCTGTGGCCTGTTGGGTGTCACCTTTGGCTGTTGGGTTGCACCTGTGGCATGTTGGGCTGCACCTGTGGCCTGTAGGGTGTCACCTGTGGCCTGTTGGGTGTCACCTTTGGCTGTTGGGTGTCACCTGTGGCATGTAGGGCTGCACCTGTGGCCTGTAGGGTGTCACCTGTGGCTGTTGGGTGTCACCTGTGGCCTGTTGGGTGTCACCTGTGGCTTTTGGATTGCACCTGTGGCTTGTTGGGTGTCACCTTTGGCTGTTGGGTGTCACCTGTGGCTGTTGGATTGCACCTGTGGCTTGTTGGGTGTCACCTGTGGCTGTTGGATTGCACCTGTGGCTTGTTGGGTGTCACCTGTGGCTGTTGGATTGCACCTGTGGCTTGTTGGGTGTCACCTGTGGCTGTTGGGTGTCACCTGTGGCTGTTTGATTGCACCTGTGGCTTGTTGGGTTGCACCTGTGGCATGTAGGGTGTCACCTGTGGCTGTTGGGTGTCACCTGTGGCCTGTTGGGTGTCACCTTTGGCTGTTGGGTGTCACCTGTGGCCTGTAGGGTGTCACCTTTGGCTTTTGGGTGTCACCTGTGGCCTTTTGGGTGTCACCTGTGGCCTGTTGGGTGTCACCTTTGGCTGTTGGGTGTCACCTGTGGCCTATAGGGCTGCACCTGTGGTCTGTAGGGTGTCACCTGTGGCCTGTTGGGTGTCACCTGTGGCCTGTTGGGTGTCACCTGTGGCTGTTGGATTGCACCTGTGGCTTGTTGGGTGTCACCTTTGGCTGTTGGGTGTCACCTGTGGCTGTTGGATTGCACCTGTGGCTTGTTGGGTGTCACCTGTGGCCTGTAGGGTGTCACCTGTGGCTTGTTGGGTGTCACCTGTGGCTGTTGGGTGTCACCTGTGGCTGTTGGGTGTCACCTGTGGCCTGTTGGTTGTCACCTGTGGCTCAAACACACATCTAGGATAGACATGTTAAACGAGTGGAAGGCCCAAGAACAACCCTTCCTTCTTCATCTCTCCGGTTAACCTCTCCTGGACCGGCTCAGGTTCTCAGCCTCCCCATCTCTGTTATTATCATCACATTTTGGGTGGACGCGCTCATGAAATCTTCCACGTCCATCAGGGAGAAGTGGGACCATCAAGGTTGTTTTTGCCCTTGTTGCCGTAGTGAATCAGGTTTTCTGCGTTCCATTGATAAGGCTGTTTAGATCCTCGTGCACGAGCGTCACTCGGGGTAACTGTGGCTCAGAGCTGATTAAACCAGTCGTTAACACCAGTTCTGAAACCAAAACTCAGTTCAGGGTTTGGGGACCTGAGCTTCGGCTCTGAGCCTGACTTTGGTGAACAGAAGCAGAAAGTGAGCCGTGTTGGTGTAGGCGAGGGGGCGTGGCCTGCAGCCCTCACCTGTCTGTCAGGTGTATAAGAGCAGCAGCAGCTGTGCCCAGAAGCTGCGGCTCTGAGCTCCAGCTGTGATGTCAGCGGTCATGTGACGCTGATCTTTGTCTCCTGGCTCCTGGTGTGAAGCGCCACCAGCATGTGGGACAGCCCTGAGGTGCTCCTGGTGCTGCAGGGCCTGAACGCCTCCCTGGGCGGGCGCCAGGTGTACGTGGGCCTGGCTCTGGGCGCCTACCTGCTCACCATCGTGGTCAACCTGACGCTGGTGCTCACCGTGTGCCTGGACCGCTCGCTCCACAAGCCCATCTACATCTTCCTGTGCAACCTGTGCGTCAACGGCGTGTGCGGCGCCTCCAGCTTCTACCCGAAGCTGCTGCACGACCTGCTGGCCGGGGCGCAGGTGGTCACGCGCGGCGGCTGCCTGGCGCAGATCTTCGCCATCTACTGCTACATCTTCTGTGAGTTCAGCAGCCTGACGGTGATGGCGTACGACCGCTACCTGGCCATCTGCCGGCCTCTGCGCTACGGCGCCGTGATGACGCTGCAGAAGGTGCTGCAGCTGCTGCTGCTCACCTGGAGCTTCTCGCTGCTGGAGACGGCGGTGGGCATCTTCCTGACGGCCCGCCTGCCCCTCTGCAGGCACCACCTCCCCAAGATCTTCTGCACCAACTGGGAGGTGGTGAAGCTGTCCTGCTCGGACGCCAACACCACCGTCAACAACATCTACGGCTTCATCCTGACCGTCTCGCACCTGTTGCAGACGGTGCTCATCCTGGTCTCCTACACACACCTGGTCCGGGCCTCCATCAAGCTGCGGTCGGACCGCAGGAAGTTCATGCAGACGTGCATGCCGCACCTGCTCACGCTTCTGGTCTTCAGCGTCTCGCTGTGGTTCGACATCATGTACTCGCGCTACGGCAGCAGCACGCTGGCGGCGCTGCAGAACGCGCTGGCGGCCGAGTTCCTGGTGGTTCCTCCCATCATCAACCCCATCATCTACGGCATCAACCTGCACCAGATCCGCTCCAAGATCCTGCAGCGCTTCAGCCGCAGAGCAGCGCAGCAGAAGACGCCTTCACGGCGCCGAAAGGCCGACAGGGAGCAGGAAGACGCCCCAGGTCACAGCAGGGAGACGGGCTGACGCCTCCAGCAGCAGCGTGGAAGAACGGAGCAGAACCGTCACAGAACCACCGAAGAAGCAGAATGAATCAGACGCTGCAAATCTAAATCTGTCTCATGTTTGTGTGTTTGTGTTCTGGAAATCCAGAGTTTTTTTCTACACATGAAATGTTTCTGATCAAGATTATGTTATATATGGTTAAATCTGTTATCCAACTGAAACACTGAACAGCTCAAACTACTGCGTTTGTCTGGAGGTTTGTAATAATTTGACAGAACTATATTATAATATCAAATATTGAGTTCAAGCCTTGTAATCTGGACTTTCGCCGCTAGATGGAGCCAAACCAACATGTTAGTCCTTTAAACCAGTAGAAACTGGTGGAGCTGGGCTCATGTTTGAACTGGGAGGTTTTGGTCTTCAGGAAGTGAAGGAAACTGCAGCTTTGGCTGATGTTGATGACCAACCCGGACCCTCAGACTCCACAAGAACCAGAGCAGCACCGATCAGAACTGAGCTCACCCAGAGACACTGACTGTTCTACGCAGTAAGAACTACTGGGATGTTCCACCACACGTAGAAACAGGCACCAGTTTTCCCCACAGAAAACGACTGAAGACGGCAAAATAAAAGCCCACCTAGATGGAACTGTGTGCACTGACTGGATCTGTCCAGTAGAAGGCGCAGCGCATTGGCGCATAGCCTCACCCCGGGTTTCCACCGGATGCGGTGCGTCTCCGTCCGTCCGTCCGTCCTGATTTCTACCGGAGGCGTCTGGACGGACGGAGAACGCCGCAACAATCTAGCACAATCCACCGCGTGTGGGACAGGAAGTCGGGTTCGAAGAGAAAATAACACATCCGGGAAATTGTCAAAATAAAGGTCCTTAGAGTGCTCTTTTTCAACGGGACGCTGAAAACGAAATCACGCACGTCCGCGCGAGATTACCACTTTGTAGTTTTTGAAACAAGCCAAAGAAAAAGACGCTCTTTGTTCCTAGAAAAGTAAAATTTCCCCTTTTTCAGATTTTGGTGACTCCACCATGGGGAATTCTGTTAATGCTTCCTAAAATGTGTAATACATCGATTATTTCTTGTAAATTATGGTTATTTACATTATTTACTATATTCGAAGATCTGCTGCAAACAAGAAGTTGTGATGTTGTTTCACACACCCACAAAAGAAAAAAACGGCTCAAGAAAAAGATGATTCACACATGTAAGAACGTAAAAAAAAGATGATTCACACACGCAAGAACGTAAAAAAAGATGATTCACACACGTAAGAACGTAAAAAAAGATGATTCACACGTGTAAGAACGTAAAAAAAGATGATTCACACGTGTAAGAACGTAAAAAACTATCGTTCTAAATACGGGAGCTTTTATCTTGACAAATTCAGATGTTTTATTTTTTTTCTTTGCACTCAATTTCCTGTCCCTCCGTCCAAAATAGAAGCGATGCGGATTTTTCCGGAGGGCGACGGAGCCTCGGGCCCTACCGTGGGCGGAGCCTCGGGCCCTGCCGTGGGCGGAGCCTCCAGCCAGTGGAAACTGACCCATCGACTTGAATGGAATCTAATCAGGACGGGTGGAGAAGCAGCGCCTCCGCATACTGAACCAGAGCAGACGTTCAGAAGTTCTCAGGGTTTTATTGGTGTAATGAGCAGCAGGAGAGCAGCAGGTTTATGGGGACCACAGACGGAGACGTCAACACACCACCACAGAAACAGCTCACCTCCGCTGGTAGAAAAATAAAAAGCATCCACAGGTGAACCACCGACAACAACCTTCACCGGAAAAAGGCCGGTTCCACACGCGCGCTGGCCCCGGAGCAGCTGGGCTGACGGAGCCTCCACATTTGTCCAACCTGGATCTGAGTTGAAAGCAGGACATTAACTACTGGTAACAGAATTAACCTTTGACCTCCAAACGTGTCACATTTGCTGCTGGATAATAAAAGTCGAGTCCATCCAACTTTCGCTTTTGTCTTTTTTTTTCTTACAAAAATAGCTGAAACACTTTGATCTCTTTTCCTAAAGTCCATCTTTGGCTCAACATCTCTGCTCATGTGGAAGGAGGCGGGGCTAAAGGTGGCGGCGGGTCAGCTTGTTCCTCTCAGGCTCCAGGAACTCGTCCAGCAGAGCAGCCATGAACCTTCGCAGCTCCTCCTCCAGCCTGGACACGTCGCTGCGGCACAGAGACACGCAGTGAGGCCACGCCCACTTGGACACACAAGGTTGGACAGGTTATATGCTTGACCTGAGACGGACGCCTCAGCAGAAGCAGGCGGGTCTGAGGCTGCGCTACAGCCAGCCACCGGGGGCAGCGCTCCCTGAGCCAGGAAGCCTCCACCCGTCTGCTCAGCGTGGAGCTGCTATCAGCTGACCTGTTTCCCGGCGCTGCGCAGTACTCGGCGTAGCATTTGATCTTGGGTTCGGTTCCGCTGGTCCTCAGCGTGGCCACCAAGCCGTTCTGGAGCGTGAAGGTGATCATGTGACTGCTCCTCATCACAGGAAGCACCTTCAGAAGACAGAGACACCTCGTGTGTTGAGGAGTAACTGAACGCGCTGGTGTTACAGCCACGACGGCGGCTCCACACGGACAACGTCTCACTGATCTCAGGTCGGGCTGGCTGCTGTCGTATCCCGTGGTTACGTCTCGCACGTGCACGATCTGAATTCCGCTGCACGTCTTCGGGTAACAACCTTGGCCTTCAAAGTTCCTGATGCGGCTGAAGATGCGCTTGATGGTGGGCGGGTCTTTACAAATGACATAGGAGGTTTTAGCCAGGTGGTAGCCGTACCTGGAGACAGGAAGTCACAAGGGACGGACAGGAAGTCACCCACTGTTTCCAGACGTCTGGTTCTTAGCTTCAGAATCTGCAAACTTTCATGATCCGGCGAGAGAAGAAGAGCTGAGAGTCAAACCGGACCAGGACGTCTTACTCCTGGTAGATGTTGTGAAGCTGCTGCTGCAGGCTCAGATCCCTGTGGCAGAGGTAAGACGCCATTTCAGCCACCACCGCCGCCGAGCTGACGCCATCTTTATCCAGAAGCGAAGAGCCGCACAGGAAGCCTGGAAAAGCACCAAGGTCAGCAGGAACTTCTGCAACTGCTCAAGGGCGAGGATCCTGCTACCTATGGACTCCTCGAAGGAGAACAGCACCGTCCGGCCTGCCTGGCTCAGCTCGTGGATCCGGGTCCCGATCCACTTGAAGCCAGGAAGAGTTTCCTGTTGACCGGGCAGACATGACATCATCAGCACCACCCTCCTCCTCCTCCTCCTCAGGAAGGGTAACTTGTGAGCTGGTTTCAAACCAGTCTTGAGCCGTCTGAGAAGCTGGTTTGAACCCTCATGCCAAACATCTGTCACAGCTCAGCTGGACCCTCCTGACCTCGAAGTTGAAGCCCTCCACGCGTGCGAAGGTCTGCAGGATCTTTGAAGACACCGTGGTGGCCAACATGTAAACCTTCTGGACGTCTGCGGGATCTGGGTGAGCATCCTTCCAGTTGGAGAACATCCACCAGCCCAGCAGAGCCGCCAGCTCATTTCCTGTGAACACCTTCCATCCACACCTACACAGGAACCATGGTCAACCACAGCAGGAGCTTGGACCTACAGGCTGCACACCCACGTGCCTCTGGGCAAACGTTACCCGTCAGACTTCTCCGCTACAGCCAGGCGGTCCGCGTCAGGATCTGTGGCCAGGACAACCGGAGCCCCTTCCTTCTCCGCCAGGAGCAGAGAAAGTTCCTGGAGGACAGAAGAGCAAAGTCAAAGACAGACAGGCTGCGGTGGGATCTTGCTCGTCCCGCTGCTGGTGTCCTACCAGGACTGACTGTCCCTCTTCAGGGTTGGGGCAGCTGACGGAGGAGAAGTTGGGGTCGGGGTCCTTCTGCTCAGGAACAGGGATTGGTGGAGCAAAACCAAAGGTGCGGAAGGCCTCCTGGACATAGTTATGTCCAACCCCGTGGAAGGACGAGTGGACAAACTTCAGTGGACATCTTCTGTTCAGATCCCTGAGAGACAGAAGAGCCGCGTCAGAGGGGGCAGGATGTTCATGAAGGGCTCCATCCTCCAACCTGTGGAAGCAGAGCGAGGTCAGCTCTTCCATGTAGCAGCGGTTCATCTGAGTCAGGGGGTCCGTCCTGAGGGAGGACGTCTCCACCAGTCCCTCGTCCCAGCAGGAGGAGCTCCAGGGCTCCAGCTGCTCCTCAACACAACACAGGATCTCTCTGTCGTGAGGTGAGGAGATCTGAGCGCCACTGCACCAGTACACCTGCAGGGGGCGACACGGAGGCGGGTCACACGCCACCCGGCCAGCCAGGGCCGGCCTGGGTGGGCGTCCCGGGGTCAGGGCTGGGGGCGTCTCACCTTGTAGCCGTTATCTTCTTTGGGATTGTGGGACGCGGTGATCATCACTCCAGCCGCTGCTCCGAGCTTCCTCACCGCAAACGGCTGAAAAAGCAACACGGACTTTACCCAGCTGGCCGCGACCCCGCCCACGTGGCGGGGAGCCCGCCCACTCAGAGGAAGTCAGGCCATAGTGTCTCCTCACCACGTACGGGGTGGGGACGAACGTGGAGAAGAGGTGGACGGGAACGTCCCTGCTGAGCATCACCGCAGCCGTCAGCTTCGCCAGCCTGGAATACAGATCACATGACTGACAGCAGCCAATCACAATCAGCCCCGTACCACAGGACTGTCAGCACACCAGTTCGTCACGTCCTGTCCGCTCTCCGTCTGTAACAGGAAGTCTGGGAAGCTCAAAACTCCAGCGGTTGGCAGTGTTTTGGTCAAAGGTGGCGCGAGCACCATTCCCGTGGGAAGAGCGGTGTGTGTGTGCAGTTACCGCTGGCTGCTGCAGCCGCTCTCTTCCTGTCCTCTGGTGTCGAAGCCGACCACCACACCTCTGCTGCGCAGGTCTGGGAAGCACCTGGCCAGGTACGAGTGCAAGCCCTGGCAGGGGACAGTCACACAGGACAAGCTGGGTTCCAGGGCAGGTCAGAGACAGTGTGGGCGAGTGGGGGCGGGACGCCACCTGTGTGGACTGGATCACCGTCAGGTGGTTGATGCGGCTGAATCCGGCTCCCATGGGCGCCCTGAGTCCAGCTGTGCCGAAGCTCATGCGACTGCAGAGTCGGGTCCTCAGCTCATCCAGGTGACCCGCTGCCAGCAGAGCCTCCACCTGAGCCCGGGTGGAGGGGTTCTACAGGCAGGACCAAAGCACAACACCTGATTTCAGCCGCTGACCCGCAGTGGGCGGGGCCTGAGCGGCAGCTGCGGGTGCCCCTCAGCATGACCTCATCACTAACCCCAGCAGAGCCCACCCCCCCAATCAGCGTCAGCTGTTCACAGCCGCTCCACGCTTCCTCGTGACATTTAGTGCAGGAGGTCAGGACACTGGTGGCATTTCAACGCTGAGGGCAGCGCGTGCGCGCGCGCGGATTAAATGTTGGTTTTGTATTGAAAAGTCTTCGATTTTAATCACCGTCAAGAGCCATAAATCTGATCAGAGAGGCTCGAGCTGCCATTAGAACCGGTTCTGCCCCTCTGGTCCTGATACTTGTCCGCACTGCGCCACAGCCCTCCGGTTAGGCGCCGCTGTCTCACGATCACGCACCTTCGTGCGTGGGTTGCTGTTAAATCGTGACTCGGTAGATTTCAAAGACATTTAGGTGTCGTTGAAAAGCCGTCAGTTTGGACGCAGAGGCTGCAGCTCCGGATGAAGCTGCTGCCTCTCAAACAGCACCAAGCGTGAACGCGCACAGACACCGGCCCGAGCCCCGGGCAGCAGGCTCACCTTGTCCCAGCTCAGCCACCGCTGCACCGCCTTGTCGAGCTGCGGCTCCCCGGTGCTCCGGTACCGGCAGTTGGCGTTCATGTCCGCGTTAACGTCTCCCATGCTGGCCGGAGGAGCGGACGGCCTCAGGGCCCCGCTGAGCTCCGAGCCTGGAGCGAACACGGGCGTGTGCGGCGTGTGCGTGATACAGCCGGTTCTTGAACGCAGCAGGCTAAAGTTAGCCACCGGCTAACGTCAACGGCCGCTTTTAATCTAAACATCAGTACGGAAGCCTGCAGGGGTCAGAAAGACTCACAGCCCAAAACATTTATTGTTTAGGTCAAGTCTTCGACCTAAAGCTGGATTACAGTTATAAAACTGAAAGGGTTACCATTGCAATTTGTTTAATTTATAAAAAAACTAGTAGGATTTCCACACAGAAGGAGTGAGTCAGCAAAAAATTCAGTCTGGACAGACAGGAAAGTGAAAATAAACCATAAAGGATCCTGGTACAGCTTCAGGGCTGATACATCCCTTCGTGGAACCTGAAAGCAGAAGGTTGTAAACTTTCAGTGTGCAGACGATGTTCGGCTGCGTCACTCAGACTTTGGTGTTTGTGCATCAGTCAGCTGACAGTCGAACTGATGTCTGAAGGCGTCCAGCAGGTAGGGGACGGCGTCCTCCACGCTGACATCTCTGAGCAGCTCGGTGCTCAGCGACGTCACGCCTTTCTCCTCGATACCACACGGCACAATGTGTCCAAACCAGGACAGGTCCGTGTTACAGTTCAGGGCCAAGCCGTGAGACGTGATGTAGCGGCCGCAGTGGATCCCTGTACAAACACAGTTGCAGAGTCAACAAATGTGCACTCAGAGCAGCTCTTGGCGCTGTTTCCTTCCTGCTCTGACGGAGACACAACCCACCGGACCTGCTGGGTTCTGACCCGCCCACACCTGCTGAGGCAGACGATGAGCCAGTTCAGCAAAGCTTCAGCGTACATTTGGATGTTCAGATGTTTATGCTGAAACCAGTAAAACTACACAACAGATCTTGGTGGAAGCTTTGCTGAAGAGCAGACTCAGTCTGCCAGATGTGCTTCCAGATGTGTTCACACACTTTTAGTGATCAGGGAAAATAATTTCTCATGTTGTTGAGTTTAAAATGAGATTTTATCCTAATATGTTGTGCTTGTGTTGTGGTACCGATGGCACAGATCTTGTTTTCTCCGACCCAAACTCCAGTATGAGGAGATGTGGAGGCCTCGATCCCAAACCTCCTGCAGACAGCGATGATGGTCTTCTCCAGTTCACACACATACCAGCGAACGCTCTACGAGAGATCCAACATCAGCACCTTTCCATCCACCACCTTTGATCCCCTCACCACCAAAACCAGGGCTGACCTTCTTGAAGCTGCTCAGATTGAGGATGGGGTAGCAGACCAGCTGACCCGGCCCGTGAAAGGTGATGAGTCCACCTCGGTTGGTCTGGTGAACCTCAGCCCCAAGCAGCCGGAGGCGGTCTAAGACTGCTGCTGGGTACGCTTTGTGACGGATCCCAGTGGTATAAACTGGAGGGTGCTGACACAACAGAAGAGCGTGAGCTGGACCAGAGAGATGTCTCTTCACATAGACCTGCTGTAGCTGCAGAGCCTCCTGGTAGGAGACCAGGCCCAGGCGGACCACCTCGACGACAGGCCTGCTGCTCCTCATCTGGGACTGGAACCAGACAGGACACCAGAACACAAGATTGGAACAACAGCTAAGACAGTACAGTTACCTGACACTTAAGAATACAAAATTATCAATCTGACTGTAACTGGATGACTGAAGTGCTCGGAAGCGTGACAGTCTAACTAGGACTATCCAGGCTTCAGCAGGCAAAACATATTTTACTTCTTAATTTGTCGGATTCTGATTCTGAAAATTTTTTCGTTAATTTTAATTGAGAAAAGTTACTTATCTTTCAAAAACTGACAAAACAGAGATTTCTCCTAATTTTCTGCATAGTGAATTTTATTTTTTAGAAAAATCTAATTTTTTCTAATTTTTAGAAAAATCTAATTTTTCTAACCCTAACCCTAACCCACCCTAACCCTAACCCTACTCACATTAGAAGTTGATCTTATTAGTTATTTCCATTATTAACGTCTTATTATTTAAATATTTCATAGGTATTTCCTTCTAAAACCTAAAAGATAATAATGTTACCTTTTTATGTCTTTGGCCACTCTCTAATCAGTCCTCTGTCTGCTCTCTGTGCGCAGCCATTGTTGTTGTTATTCACGTCTTCTTCGACGGTCTCCAATCCAGCACACTTCCTGTTTTCACTCAGACCGGAAGTAGAACTATTTGCTGCGGAAATAAACATTGATAAAGCAACAACAAGTGACTCAGTAAGTCCTGCTTTTCATCCACAGTTATTATATTTTACGCTGACATCAGTGGAACCAAATTATTATTATTATGGATAACAACAGCAATAATGGTACTTACGCCAACCCCTAACCCAACATCCTCTAAAGTTGAGACCAAGAATTAACGCTCATAATGAGGGCAATTCTCCTGTAGTACCATGACGAGTGAGGTAATAATTTGTGGCTAGTCGTCTTAGTTGGATGTCAGGTTTAAAGATGACTTTTTTGGTGGATGTTCGTCAGTTTCGCTGCTTGAGCAAATACGGAACTCAACGCTTGACCCGCCCACAGACGACGTGCATTGGTCTAAAATGTTAGGGGCGGGGCTTGTTTCAGAAGCCGACCAGAGAGAGAGGAGAATCACCAGGGAAGATGGCGACCGCAGGGTCCTCTGAACGGCCTGCTTGTCCGCCCTGTCCCACCGCTAGTCGGTACCCATCGAAGAGCGGAGCTGGGCTGGTGCCCAGCCCACCAGAGCATGAGGAGAAGTTTTCGGCTTGTGTGGAGGGACAGTCCGACTGTAGCCCGCCCTCCGGACACCCAGCCCACCCACCGTCTCCGACTCAGAGGCACATCTGTTCCGGAGAGCGGCTCCACAGGAGAAGTGACCCGGAGAGAAGCAGCACCAGGCCGGCCAGGAAAGACTGCGACAGCCGGAGAGGTCAGTGCGATTACCAAGAAACAGACTTCGTGGTCCGCTGTTTTTGACGACATTTGTGTCGAGGCTTGAACTTTGTTTCAAGTTCAGTAACAGCAGAAGGCCCAGTTTGACAGACGAGGCTCAGTTTGGCTCAGTTCGGCCTGCTAACTCAGAAAGTTTAGATACATCACCAGAATCCACTTAAACCCAGAGTTTACGCAGTCAGACTGGGATTTCTGTCCTGTCATCAGCCGAGGCTGTTAGAGGTAAAGAAAGACCGATCTGGGATCAGACGCTGAAAACATCAACTTTTATCGTGTTTTGAACTTCTCGATCACGTGTTGACCAACTTTATACAACGTTTGTGAAATTTGTGATGTATCAACCCAGCAGTCATGAATGTGTACGGGAGCCTGGAGGTTTGTCATCAGTGAGGAGGACATGTCCAGACCTGTCAGCTGCGCTACACTTCCTGCTGCTGTTACTACTGCAGTTACTACTGCTGTTACTACTACAGTTACTACTACTACTGCAGTTACTACTGCAGTTACTACTACTACTTCTACAGTTACTACTGCTGTTACTACTGCAGTTACTGCTGCAGTTACTACTACAGTTACTGATACTGTTAATACTACAGTTACTACTATTACAGTTACTATTATTGTTAACAGTTACTATTACTACTACTACAGTTACTACTACTACTGCAGTTACTGCTGCAGTTACTACTGCTGTTACTACTACAGTTACTACTACTACTGCAGTTACTACTGCTGTTATTACTACAGTTACTGCTGCAGTTACTACTGTTAATACTGCAGTTACTACTATTACTACTGGTTATTACTGCTGTTACTACTACAGCTACTGCTACAGTTCCTACTACTACTACTACTACTACTACAACTGCAGTTACTACTGCAGTTACTGATGCTGTTAATATTGCAGTTACTGTTGTTACTACTGCTGTTATTACTACTGTTACTACTGCTGTTACGACTACTGAAGTTACTACTGGTTTTACTACTACAGTTAATATGGCTGTTACTACTACAGTTACTACTGCTGTTAATACTGCAGTTACTACTACTGTTACTACTACTGCAGTTACTACTGGTGTTGCTACTGCTGTTACTACTACAGTTACTGCTGCTGGTGGTGGTGGTGGTTAAAACATTGCAACTCAACCTCAAGGACGTGACATCTGTCAACGGTGTCTGGAAACACGGGTGCAGGTAATGTTTGTGTGACTTTAGGTGCTTGACGTCTGCCCAGAAATCAGTCCGTATTTCAGAAATGATCATTTATAAGGACGACTCTGACGGATTGAGAAGTTCTGACCTGTTTGATGGTGAGTTTGTGGTTCTGATGTGTCAGAGAATCACGGAGTTCTTGTCTGGTCCACAGATGTTTTTGTCTCCCCAGGTCTGGTCTCTAAATGTGACCTTGTGTCTTCGTCCACCGGGAAGCACAAGGTGAGGATGTGCCGTGGTAGGTGTCAGTGAATGCAGCACGCCAGGCCCACTACTACAACACTGACTGTTGTTTGTTGCAGCTGCTGCTTGAAGACAGAGACGAGATGAAGAGGAGGAACCTGCCCTGTTCGGCTGATGAAGAACCTGTGAGTACTAACCGCTCTGTCACTATCTTGAGAAGATGTTGAAAATCTAGGCGATCCTCGGAGGTCATTATATTCATGTTAGGATGATCAGACAATATGGGATTATCTAAGATTAGTCAGACTGACAAATCCAGTATCAGAATAACAGACATTAATAATCTCTCGGTGGTGACAGAGAACGTTGCAGAGCAGTAGTTTGGATATTGTGTGCTTATTTCTTTTTATTTTTTCAGGGAGTTCTGTCAGACTCAGAGAATGAGGAGCCAATCAGCTGGAGGATCCAGAACATGTCGGCCTTCATTCGGAAAAGCAAAGCCTGGTCTGGATTCAGGTGAGCTGGAATCTCTCCAGCCTGACTCTTCACCCAGCAGCAGACGCTTCAAGCTGTCTGTTTCCACTTCAGTGCTTCTCAGAGGAGCCAGAGCTGCACCAACGCAACCGAAGACCAAGGACGCAGGTGGAAGAGCGCCACCCAGCCGCCGCCGCTGGAGCAGGTAGGTTCCAGCAGGGCTGTGCTGTGGCTCTCTGGACTCAGCAGGATTCCTCTGAAGCTGCTTCCTGTGCCTGTCTCCTGACAGGGTGCTGTTGCTCACAGCTCTGCAGCTGGGATCCTCTTGTCGTCAGAGAACAGCGGCGCAGCCTCGGCCCTCGCCACCGCCCCTGAGCGGAGGCTCGCCTGCAGAGCCTCTTCAGCGACCCCTCTGGCCCTGTCCCTACCCAGGCCTGAGCGCTCCATCAGCCCCGACAGCAACGACAGCATCTCTGAAGAATTCAATCACTTCAAGCCCATTGTCTGCTCGCCGTGCACGCCGCCCAAGCGCCTGCCAGACGGTCGTCTCCTGGAGCCCACCATAGTGAAGTCCACACCCAGAAACCTGAGGCGCGGCCTGCAGAAGGCCACCAGCTACGAGGCCAGCCCCGCCGTCCTGCAGAAGTGGAGGCAGATCGAAGTCGACCGCCAGAACATCCGCTTGAACTCCAAGGCCACGCTGACGAGCCCCGCTATAGAAGTCAGCAGCAGCACGTGTCAGCCCGCCACGGGACGCCGTGGAGATGGCGCCACAGCCGGGAACAAGAGGAAGCTGACCTTCGAGACGCCGGCGGCAGATTCTGAAAGCTTCCAGAAGCAGTCAGCCAAGATCCAAGTCCCCGCCGTCCACTACAGCGAGGCCTCTCTCAGAGCAGGGTCGCACTGTGAGTCAAAGGTCGGGGTTCCTGGAACCTGCGCTGGAACGGTGATGTTCACTCCCAAACAGTCAGCTTACAGCAGGAACCACGGCTGCCACGCCGCTAAACTAGTGCCAAAAGACTCCCAGAGTCCCTGGAAGCAGAGCCGCAGCAGCCGCCGCCACCAGTCTACCTCACAGAGGGGCAGGAAGAGGGAGCAGAAGACCAAGCACCTGGACTCGGACCAGGACTTTGAGCTCAAGAGGAGTCGGCCCGTGGGCCAGGACACGCGCGACCAACGCTACATCAGTCGGCTCCAGCTGGAGCGCCGGGACCGAGCACTGGCCGAGAAGCTGCAGAGACAGTTTGACCTGGACAAGGTCATGGGCCGCAGCAGCAGGGACACGTACTGCCTGCGCTCGTGGATGTCCAATCAGAACCGCCGGAGGTACAGTCTGAGGAGCTCCCAGCGACTCCACCAAAAGCTCTAAGCGCTGCGTGCTGGCTCAGCAGACAGGAAGTACTTGACATATGCAACCTGGGGGACTTTACATGCAAAGCTTAGAATTTAAAATTTGATGAAATGTTTTTACGGGCAAATTGACCAAAATGGAGCCACTGAACGTGACGCTCAAAGAAATCAGTCAGATTTATTTGAATATGTAATGCAAACACTGTTCCTGATTTTGACCCTATTTCAGATTAAAGCAGTCACGTGGTTTGTGCCAGCGCTTGACTCTTTCGTGCTTATCCGTGTGATTAGCGCCCCCTAACGAGCTGGATGACTAACAATTCACATGTTCTGCTGAAGGATAAAAACATGATTTGAACAGTAATGATTGAAGAGAACGTGGGCTGAAGGATTCCTTTTTTAACCATTAAAGGTGTCAGGAAACATCGTCTGAATCATATTTCTTCCTTTTTAAGGAGCAGAAAAGTATGACGCCAAATAAAATGTTTGGGCTGGTCTTCAATCAGGAACAGACTTGTTTAAATTACGGTAATCCATCGGGTCTAATCTGGCAACGTATTTTATTTCATTCTCATCTGTGACGCCAATCTTGCCTGGTGTGACCATTAAGAGTTTAATTTAGAGTCATTTAAATTCTGCCAATGACGTCCGGCCTTCTAGTATCACGTGTCGGCAGGAGCCAATCAGACGAATCCAGGTCACCGTGGACGACAAGATGGCGGCTGCGAGGAACGGCAAGAGTGGACTGTTAGAAAAAGTGAGAATTAAACGTTTCTCTTGTTCAGCGATGAATGTAAAAAAGTTAGGAACAGGAACATGAGCCAGAAAGCAGCTGAGCAGAGTTTAGGTCTGTGAGTCGATCCTTTACAGCATCGGTGCTTCCGACTCGGCTCACACCGACGGCTGACGTACACGTCGTCTTTAAAATCTTTAATGTTTAAAAATGTCTAAAGAGGGAAAATAAAACGCTTCAGTGTTGTACGTGATATTAGTGAGCTCTTAAACGGGCAGCTTTCCGTTTGCTGCTTCCAGCTATTGGATTCCGCGTCTTTTCCATCAAACTTTATTCACAGTTCTCTTGTTTTAGTCCGTTTTCATTGTTTGCAACCCAAACCCTACTTACCCGAACAGTCCTACCTCTTTTTCTGCCTTATTCTACCTGCCTGGCTGCACTTGTTCCGCGTTCATAAACTCACATCTTCAGGTGTTAGCATCGTTAGCATCCTCCCGTTTGTGCTTTCCGGTTTCCGATTTTTTTCATGCTTCAGATGGGGGAAAATAATAAAATCAGTTTCTCAGAATTCTTGGAATATTTCTGCTATTTAACTGTACTGTTTAATTTTTCTGTCAAGTATACGAAGTGATTCAACTGTCAAAAGATCAGATGTCATTGCCAAAATGCTTTTATTTTTGTAAATAACTGTTTAGAGAAGATTGAATGTTTGACTGTAGTCCTGATGTTTTAGTGGCGAATCGATGAAAAACCAGTGAAGATTGATAAATGGGATGGAGCAGCTGTCAAGAACTCTTTGGATGATGCTGCAAAGAAGGTGAGCACTTCCTGTGGCAGGTCAGCACTTCCTGTTGAATTGACCTGTAACTTGTTCCTGTGGCCCAGGTGATGCTGGAGAAGTTTGGCTACGTGGAGAACTTTTGCCTGGTGGACGGCCGCCTGCTCATCTGCACCGTGTCCTGTCTGTTTGCTATGCTGGCTCTGGTCTGGGACTACCTGTACCCATTCCCAGAGTCCAGACCAGTGCTGGCCTGCTGCGTGGTCTCATATCCTCAAATGGCACAAAGTACACCTGTCGAGTAAAAATATGACCTTCCTGTCATCTTCATTCACCAAACACAAGCCCCTGGCACCTGCCGCTAAGCTAACACGCTCCATCAATAACTCACTGGCTGTAAATAAGAAACTAGCATTTTCTGGTTGTTGCCATGGAAACATCAATTGGCTAAGGTTCGTTACACTGATTTACTTTAATACTTGTACTTTAATATTTTAATGATTTTAAGAGCTAGCTGTTAATTAGCACAGTTAGCCTGAGAGATCAGCTTGTCAGCAAATATTTATTTTGCTTCATCAGGAGTTCTGTTGCATACGTTAGCATTTTAGCATGTTTTCTCTTGCCTGTGATGATGTGGTTCTTGACTCCACCTCCTTTACGTACTTCATCATGATGGGCGTGCTGACACTCTACACGTCCTATAAGGAGAAGAACATCTTCCTGGTGGCTCTGCACAAAGATCCGGCCGGGATGGATCCAGATCACATGTGGCATCTCTCCTCCTCTCTCAAAAGGTTTGAGACGTACCCAGCATGCATTGTGTCTGACTTAGGCTGACCTTTGGAAGTTCATCAGTGTTAGGAAGTTAAAGTACTTAGAGACGCACTTTCCCTCCACGGATGCAGGTTCGATGACCAGTACACCCTCCGAGTTTCCTTCACGGATGGGAAGTCGAAGCGCTACAGGGAGGCGGAGTTTACCAAGTCCGTGTCGGCCTTCTTCGATGAGAACGGGACTCTGGTGATGGATCAGTTTGACAAGTGCATTTCCAAACTTCACTACACGCTGGCGTCAGAGAAGAAGACCAAGTAGACGTTGACAGCAGAGACGACCAGCTTCATCATGCTCAGACCAACCTCCACCTGAGTGAATCTGATCGTTACACCTTCCTCCCCTTTCGTCTTTTTTAGGATTTCAGTCTGACTCAGGAAAGTCAGATTTGTCTGGACAGGAAGTGTGATGTGTCGCAGTAAAAGGTTGAAAAGGTCCACGTGTGTTTGTCACGCGAGTGGAATCGGACCAAAAGTGAATAAAGGCAGTTTGACACAGCACCACTGTTACTGGTCAGCCTCGCTTTTGCACTACTTCAGCTGGTTGGCAGCTAGCGCTGGGTGCTAATGATGCAAACATGTTACAGCTACGGTTGTTTGTCGTTCAACAGGAAGTTAGCATCCAAACGTTTCTGTCTGATGTGTTTGAGTGGATTAAAAGGTGAAGCCCAGCAGCTTCAGATGGCCTCAGCTGTTCCTCGGACCCGCCAGCAGGTGGCGCTGCAGCTGTTTTTACCTGCAGACAGAATTCTGGTTCTGGTCCAGCCTGCTCAGGTGCTGTGGTGGAGAACATCTTCTCTACAGACGAGAGTCGTCAGCTTACAGCAAACGTGTCTCTGCTGACGTCTTAATGATCCATCAGAACTTTAGATCGATACAGTTCTGACACCTTTTCCAGATCCGGTTGAAATTTGCTGCTGAAACACCTGGACTAACGACTACGATCCTGCTGGCCGAGCTGGGGAGGACCTGGTGGTTGGCAGGAGCTCACGCTGGAGCTCAGTCTGCTGCTATGAACCAGCAGTCCTTTCAGACACGATCCACCAGTCACAGAGGCCGGTGGGTGTGGCCAGCCAGTGGGTGGAGCCCCAGCAGGGAGCGGATCAGCAGGAGGAGGACTGGTGTCAGTCTGTCAGCATGGCCTGTCTGATGGCCGCCTGGTCCATCCACAACCCCACCGTCACCAACTCCATCATCATGGTGAGTACGCCGACTGGACTGGACTGGTCCCAGACTGGACTGGTCCCAGACTGGACTAGACTGGACCGGGCCCAGGCTGGACTAGACTGAGCTGCCTTTATTGACCATCAGAAAGTTGCTAGTTCTCTTCAGGAGCGGGTCCAAAGGTGATGGTTCTGCTCTGATAGAATCATTGTTGAAGGTGCTGCTGGATCAGTGCTGTAGCTCTTTGTTGTAAAGTGGCTGCACCCAGATTACTGGTGGTGAGGCCATCCAGAACCGACCTGGTCCTGAACCGGCCTGGTCCTGAACCGGCCTGCTCCAGAACCGACCTGTTCCTGAACCGGCCTGGTCCTGAACCGGCCTGTTCCTGAACCGACCTGGTCCTGAACCGGCCTGGTCCTGAACCGACCTGTTCCTGAACCGGCCTGCTCCAGAACCGACCTGCTCCTGAACCGGCCTGGTCCTGAACCGGCCTGGTCCTGAACCAACCTGGTCCTGAACCGGCCTGGTCCTGAACCAACCTGGTCCTGAACCGGCCTGGTCCTGAACCCTGACCACCTGAGGCCTGAGTAGATTTTAGCGTTTGATCACCGTTGATCATCTGATCTAACCCTCCAGAACACAAACGGGCCACCAGACCTGATGTTGGACCCGTGCGCTGTGTGCGTCTCAATGGAGGAGGCGGTGAAGAGGCGGCCGGCCGGCGGCCAGCAGACGCCGCTGCTGCAGGGACACGCCAGAAAGGTGGACAACAGCCTGACGGAGGCGCAGAGGTTCTCCTCGTTACCACGGCGACCAGCAGTCAACATCGAGTTTAAGAACGTGTCGTACTCGGTCAGAGAGGGACCCTGGTGGAGGAAGAAAGGTAAACCCTGGTTTTTCCCGCTCTCGCAGCGTTTTTGAAACTCAGATGCTAAAGTTAGCTCAGCAGCCGTCAGCTGTCCCAGAGGCCATGTTTGCTCAGCTGCTATTGCTAATGTTGGCTATTCTCAGGTATCATAGCTCCCATTAGCTGACCTGTTCCACGGCTGATCTGAGATCTGTTTATGTCAGAGGATCAGGCTGGAAGTTGGTCAGGTTACTGCCGGTCAACAACCTGCAGCAACATCCGCCTGATGGAGCGCACCAGCAACCCGGCTGGTGCCTGGCTGAAGGCTGACGGGCAAACGTGTGCAGGCGAGTTTAACATCAGCAGCTAACAGCTCAAAGGTTCCACCATAAACAGGAGAAAAAGTTTTGATTGTAAAGTTGAACAAATGATGGAAGACATGAGTTTACCTCAGCGTGCAACAACAACTCTGTCGTGTGTGTGTGTGTGTGTGATTATGTGGCTGTAATCTGTTAATCCCACTCAGCATCCTGCTGTAAATAGCTGCAGGTCAGATTAGATACAGGTGTGTCACTCCTGAAATGTTCCTGACGGGGACGTGATTGTGATCAGCAAACTGAGGACCTTAGGGTCAGAGGTCAACGCTCATCTTCAAGTCCACAGACAAATTGTGTGTGGGACTGAACTACCTTTGACCTTTCCGGGGCCGGCCACCACCGTCTTTCTGTTCCATCCAACCATTCCCACAGCGACTGTTCGGGTCTGAAGGTGATTTCCAGAAGACCAGTCTGGAAAGGCTGCCTGTAGCAGGAAGAACCCTGGGGCAGGACCAGGCTCACGTGGGAGCAGATGGACAGATGGGTGAAGGAGGAGGAGAAGGATGGAAGAAAGAGGAGAGGAATGGGCACATTCATCATACCGGAAAACGTTCATTATAGGTCCTCGTTGCTAAAGGCTCCGCCCCCTTTCTGCTGTTAAAGCTTCTGGAAGCAGCAGGGAACCAGAAGCAGAGCATCAGCTGGGCTGACCTGGGGCTGTCCGCTCCTCCAGACCTCTGGAGCTGGACCTCAGAGTCGTAGGTCAGGAGAAGGAGCTGGGTCTAAGGGGCGGTACCGCCGCCAGTCCCACCTGGACACATTCCTGACGGGAGGCTTTGTTGGCTAAGCCTGTAATGAGCAGCTGCCTGCGCCTCAGGTTTCCCTCCAGTTTCACTCCTCACCTGTTCACACCTGCTCAGGTAACCACAGGGCTCCGCCCACACGTGGCAAAGGCACACACAAGATCACACCGTTCCCTCCGTGTTCTCCTGGGCCCCCGCGTGTCCCACGCTACAGTCGGACAAACCAGCAGAGAAGACGCCATCTCGTTTCCATGGTAACAGAAGAGCTGCTCAGTCCAGATTCGAGACGTTCGGCTCTTCTTCGGTCCACATGTTCAGGTCCGGTTCTGGTTCCTCTGATGGTTCCTCTCTGTTGCAGGTTATAAGACCCTGCTGAGAGGAATCTCTGGTAAATTCACCAGTGGAGACCTGGTGGCCATCATGGGACCCTCAGGAGCCGGGAAGTCCACCCTGATGAACATCCTGGCCGGGTACAGGTGGGTCACGCCTCCCCAGCAGGTGAACCATCAGCTTCATCTGAACTCCAGTTCTGCTCCAGTTCTGCTCCAGTATTCTGGCCCAGTTGTGCTCTCAGCTCACTCTGCTTTGTTTCCAGGGAGACGGGGATGAAGGGGGAGATCCTGATCAACGGCCAGCCCAGAGACCTGCGCTCCTTCCGCAAGGTTTCTTGCTACATCATGCAGGACGACATGTTGCTGCCTCACCTGACGGTCCACGAGGCCATGATGGTACCAGCACCGCTCTGACACCAGCACCTCCGCCGCCGGGTTCCACCAGTTAGAAAGAAATGTGGGCGGAGCTTAAGATTCAACGCAGAGTCAATGATTCTTCATTTGTGCTTCAACCAATTGCACATTTAGCCTGAAGCTAATGTTCTTCCCAAGCTGTCACACGTGTGACGTGCACGTCTGGGCCGCTTCTCAGCGTGGTCCTCCTGTCTGTCAAATGTCTCTGCAGGTTTCAGCCAACCTGAAGCTGCAGGACAGAAGTGCAGCTCGCAGGAAGATGGTGAGCTTCAGGTCGCATCACTTCCTGCCAGGCTCTGGCCGCTTCAAGAAGCTGTGTGTGTGCGTGTGCGTGCGTGTGTGTGTGTGTGCGTGTGTGTGTGTGCGTGCGTGCGTGTGCGTGTGTGCGTGTGCGTGCGTGTGTGTGTGTGTGCGTGCGTGTGTGTGTGTGCGTGTGTGTGTGTGTGTGCGTGTGTGTGTGCGTGCGTGTGCGTGCGTGCGTGTGTGTGCACCAGGTCCAGGAGATCCTGGTGTCTCTAGGTCTGCTGGACTGCGTCCACACCAGGACGTCTCACCTGTCAGGCGGTCAGAGGAAGAGGTTGGCCATCGCTCTGGAGCT